>PVIR01010354.1:22123-50247 GCA_004026965.1 Petromus typicus | reverse complement strand
GACTGCAATGATTGATATCACAGATGGATATTTCTTAAAGTTCAATTATGCATTTAATTGTTAAAGAAAATAGCACTTAGAGAAAATTAAGAAGTCATTAAATATGTATAAATGTTATATTGAAGGGTCAAAATTGATTTAATGACCTAACAGAATTAGTGGTTTCACGATTTTTTCTTAGTAAGAATGAAATCTTGCTGCAAGTATTAAGGTATGTCATTACCTTCCACACATCTCAGGTTGGTATGTAGTTCACAGAGCAAGTCAGCGCGAATCCTTTTCTCCGGGGACACTTGTGCACACTGTGTTCTTGTCCGTAAGGGGCACATCTGGCAGAAGTGAGAAGCTCGTCCTCCAACCTGTTCCAACACTGACTGTAGAGGCTGCTGCCCAGTCAGAAGGGCATAGCGGCACTTCCCACACTAGCACACACGAGGCCTCTCCTTGCCTGCAGCTCCCATCGAAAAGCCCTTTCGCTTTAGTTTCAGAGTCTGTGACATCAACACTCAGAACGAACTGCTTTTATTAAATCTGAGATTGTACATAACACAGAGGCTTAGAGACGCGACCGAGGCGAGTCCTCCGGGAGCCCTATCCGCCTGAGCAGTGGCACCTTGTAAGTTCAAGTTCAGATACAAAACAGCTTCGGAATTGGCAATGAAATGCTCTCCTAACACCATGCCTCCAGTTTTACTTTATGGCACAAACCATTCATGAGCAGGAAATCACAGATGCCACCAACGTTACATTTACCGCTGTGAAGAAAGGCTCCTACTGTGTTTAGTAGTTTTCGGACAATTTGTTCTTAGAGACACGGTCTAGAAACATATAAAATATAACCTGAATATGTACCATGAAAATAATATATTCCTATATAGAAGATAATGAAAACACATATGAAAAAGAAAAAGCCCTCTAAATTGCCACCTCAGAAGATAATGTAGGAGTCTTGATTTTCTTTATCTGCTTCCCTATTCATAAAGCTCACAGCACTGAGCAGAATGTGGGCCTCGGTGAACATCACTGTTCAGACCAAGCTTAATTTCCCGTGCGTGTCAGAGGTGCATTATGAATGCGTCTATTATTCTCCCACATGATGTTGAATAAAAATGTAAGCTACTAATCAGTTATATGTTTAAGCCTTGAAGGAAATATACTAACATATTAACCATGATTATTTCTCAGTGGTAGATTTAGAATAGTAATTTATCTCATAGCAATAGAAAATTAACACACTGACCTTCATAAGTCCTGTAGGATACTTCGACCTGCCAGTTAACAGTAACTTAGTTTCTGCTTCTTTAAAGAGTTTACTTTCAATATAACTATCAAAATCCATTCAAAATTTAAGTTCCCCTATAGGCTTGATTTTTTAAATTCAAATCTTTATTGGTACATTATGAATACACATCATCATCACATTCAACCTTGAGAGTTTGTACCAGAATATGACATGACTTGATTTTTATTTTTCCCCTTCCCCCACCCACCCTGCAACCCCTACCACCTATATAACTGCTCTTACTTCTTCCTCTGAAAAGTGTTTGTTCATTTCAGATGCCCATTTTTGAACTGGGCCTTTAAATTTGGGTGGAGTGATTTTTTTAAGCTCTCTATATATTCTAGATAGTGGCCTTTTGTCTGAGAAGTAGTGGGTAAAGATTCTTTCCTATATTGTTGGTTGCCTTTTCGCTCTGCTGGTGGTTTCCCTTGCTGTGCAGAAGCTTTTTAAAAGAATGAGATCCCGTTTGTTGATTTCTTTTGCAAATTCTCATACTATAGAGGTTTTGTTCAGGAAGTCTTTCCCTAAGCCAAAGGATGGTTCAACATAAGTAAATCAATAAATGTAATACACTATATTAACAGATTCAAGGACAAAAACTATGATCATCCTAATTGATGCAGAAAAGGCATTTGAGAAAATACAACACCCATTCATATTCAAAACCCTACAGAAAATTGGAATAGATGCTCTGTATCACAAACTAATAAAAGCTATCTGTGAGAAACCACCAGCCAGCATCATACTAAATGGTCAAAAACTGAAACCTTTCACACTAAGATCAGGTGCAAGACAAGAATGTCCTTCTCACCACTTCTGTTCAATATATTCCTAGAAATATTAGCCACAGCAATTAGGCAAGAGAAACAATAAAAGGAATAAAGATAGGAAAATAAGAAGTTAAACTGTCATTATTTGCTGATGGCATGATACTCTATATAGAGGATCCTAAAAGCTCAACTAAAAAACTGCTGGACCAAGCAGCCAAATTTAGTACCATAGCTGGATACAAGGTCAATGCTTAAAAATCAATAGCCTTTGTATACACAAACAGCAGACCCACTGAGATAGAAATTGGGAAATTAGTCCCTTTCACAATAGCACTCAAAAAATGAAATATCTAGGAATCAATCTAACAAAAGAGATAAAAGACCTCTTCTGAAAACTACATCACTCTGAAAAAGGAAATAGAAGAAGATATCAAAAAATGGAAAGACATACCTTGCTCCTGGGTAGGAAGAACCAATATTGTGAAAACGGCTGTACTCCCACAACTACTATATAGATTGAATGCAATTCCAATTAAAATCCCCACAGTACATTTCACAGATCTAGAGAAAAAATCCAAACATTCATCTGAAATCACAAAAGTCCTGGAATAGCAAAAGCAATTCTAAGCAACAGGGACATGGTGGGGAGTATTACAACCCTGAACCTGAAACTATATTATAAACCCACTGTGATAAAAACTGCATGATCCTGGCAAAGCAACAGACCAGTACCGATTCAGTGGAGTAGATTATAATATCCAGAAACTACTCCAGATACACTGAGCCACCTCATCTTTGACAAAGGAGCCAAAAATCCTCAATGGAGGAAAGATATTCTCTTTAACAAATGGTGCTGGAAACCTGGGCTTTAACTTGCCAAAGGTAAAGTTAGGCCTCTCTCACCATGTACCAAGCTAAAATCAAAGTGGTTAAGAGAGCTAAATATTAAAACAGACACACTAAACCTGCTGCAAAACAGATTAGGTAAAACTCTTGAACACAGGCTTGATTTTTAAATTTTTAGATAAATCTTTTTAGGAAAAGCATCAGTCTTAGAATTTAGAATCCCTAATGCAAAGAAATACATAAGTAAATGAGGATGGTCTTACTCTATGGATATAATAAGATCAAGAAAAAAGAGATTCCTTATTCTTTGTTGCATCCTGTGGATATCTGGTGGCTTCTATTTTGGGATGATTGGTAGCAAGGAAAATGCCAGGGTCTCCATTTGTTCTCTGCACTGGTGTCCTGCTTCCTGTTGGGGGCCCCTTGCACTGGATCATATGAAGTCAAACAGAAAACAGGCCATAAAATAAACACACACTTTGTCTCTACAACTTCACCTCTAACATATTAACCTTGCAATTCATGAAGATATGTCTGAACATGTTTTTATCAAAATGTTCACTGAATGATTTATATGATCTGATATATAAACTTAATTGTGCAACAATGTATACATAACTTATTCAACAAATGTAACTAAAACAAATGTTTTATGTAACTAAAACAAATCATATTTTAGGGTGATGTATTAAAGTACAAATATATTCACAACATGCAAGAGAAAGTTGCAAAATAATATGAAGAACCTAGTAGAATTGTTGATGAAACATACAGGCATACAGGACTACATAAACTACACTCTGAGAATGATGTCTTAATCAACATGGTAGCTGAGCCTTTTTTGTGGACCTGAGGATGGAAAGATGGCAGATAGAAAGAGAGGTCATATATATATATGGCTTGAATTCTTGTTTTTATTTATCTGTTTATTAGAGACAGTAATGTGTCTAAGCAAAGTATATATCTTTTCTTTTCAATTTCCAAGTTCTACTTCCATACTAATGTATATTTTGTGACATGTTTCAAATGTTGTTTTACTAGAACATATTTTATTTCTATTGCAAAGTTATGTGTATATTTTGTAATTTTTCATTAGGAAAATCTCTCTTTATTCTCTGATATATTCAATATAAATTAAGACTCCACCTTTGTTTGAGTTACAATTTCAAATTTTATTACTAGCATTTTTGTTAGCATATTGTAAAATGAAATACGAAGTTAGCTACCTTTCTGAAAAGTTAGTCAATTTTTGTTTCTACTTCTAACCTCTTAATGAAACTTGTCAAGTTTCTGGACTTCTCCTCTGCTTATTAATTAGGGAAATATTTTCTCTTAATATTGAGTGGAATATCCCTGTCAAATTTTCTTGTATACATACAAATACACTTTTATAGCTCACTTTTATAGCTTTTTCTAGTTTTATATAGTTCTTAAAAGAATTAACATACTTTTAATTGAACTTTTAGAAGAAAATTCTTATGGATTATCAATTACATCCTTGTCTTGATCAATTATTGTCATTTTATCTTTTTAATATATAATGGACTGCATGGTGGTTTTGTTTGCTTGATTAAAAATTGGATCACTTTATTTTCTTTCGCTGTTTGCTCTCCATAACCAGTGATGTAGAGTCCTCTGGAATCTATTGCCACCTCCTAGTCTTCGTTTTGTAAATCATGCAACTACCATTTGCCTACAGAACATCAAATCCCTCTAACTTACCACCTGCTGAATGTCTCATCTTACAGTTTACCTCATCCTTTTCTTTCAAAATCATTCTTCCTCATTCCTATTTCAGTAAATCAAAGCGCCCAATCACCAGGTTAGTGTAGAAATGTAGAACATTTCGTTTTATCTTATTTAACTTCATTTACACAGATTCAACTTCCATTTTCAATCTCTTCCTTGATTTCCACAATTTTCCCTTAATCCATGTGATTTTCACATCCACATTCATGCTCTAATCAAATGACTTTCATGTCTTTTCTGTGGTAGTTCAACTTTCTACTAAATACGTTTCTGGTACAACCTCTCTTTTCTGTACTGTCCATTACTCACCCTATAGGCATACACAGTCTCACTGAAAATGCTTTTAAAATGCTGCTGGGCTGTGGGGGGTTTGGGGAAGATGCCTTTGCTTTTTAACATTTGCAAGTTACAATGGAATTATATGGTGGGAAGTGAATCAAGGGCAAATAGAGTACAAGGCACTATGTATTACACTTTATTTTTGAGAAGTTTTCTAAATTACACTATAATTGTGATACCTATGGGATTTTTATCCTGGAATACAAAACATTTCTTCAGGTTAGCATAATGGGAGGATGAAAGGAAATGGCCACTAGTTTATTTGGAGAAATTTATTGGGACCAATATATTGAAAATTGTGTATATGTGTATGTGTGTGTGTGTGTGTGTGTGTGTGTGTGTTCATGCATGAGGGTATCTGCTTATGATTATGGTGCTTTGAGCTTTAGTCTTTTGAGCTTTGGTTGAGTGTAGAGAAGTTATATATATCTTCCCAAACGACCAGCAATAGAATTTTTATAGTTTGTTCTCATATCATATATTTTATATTGAGTATTTTCTCCAAAGTGTGTACTGTTTCGAAGATTTGCTTGCTAAGTCAACATTAAGTTATGTTCATTACTACTATACAAAATAATGGTACCTGTATAGTTTAAGTACCATGCTCAGTAAAATTATTATAGCAAATCACAGTGCACACAACCACGTGTTTAGATGAGACTCTCATGGCCGTAGAGTGTTGGTTCTCAAAAAGTGTAAATTGCTATACCATACTGTGGTGTTTGAAAACCTATCATTATACAACAGATTTAAAGAGAAACCTAAGATGCTTTCAGTGAAAATGAACCTGATAGCTTACAAAATACCCAAAAAAACCAGTAACTGTATTCATATCATACTTTTACCTCTTTGTTTCTAGCTTCATATCATTTTTACAAACAAGTTTCATAATCCAAAAATTAGGGAAGAGGAAAAATTGTAGCATGTAGTACTGAGAGTTTAAAAAAATAGAATAAAATATTTCACCAACATTGTATTTAATGCCCATTTTAAATTCCATAGAAAACATATATTTATGTGTATTATGCAGAAAAACAATCTTGTGCATTACACATGAGAAATATAAACCCAGTGTTTTAGCATGGAAACTACAGTAGTGTTTGGAACATACAAATTTAGTATGTAAAGTCATATGACCCTCGTCTCTGAGAGGATATACCTACTTTATCTCACATCTACTAGTTTGTATATGTTACATGTAAACTAGATTTGTGATAACATATTTTACAAATAATAAACTTGCATTTTTCATTATATTTTATAATATTCTGTTTTATACTTTAGAACTATGGTGAACGTATTTCTAGTTCTATTTATCCCCAATCTAGTTCTTAAATCTAATGTATTGCTATATAAGAAAAAGGTGGCCACTATGATGTGTAAAATCATGGCTTTGAAATCATAGTTGCTATAAAAATATATTAGAGACATATTTGCTTAAATATTTTTACATATCTAATTTGGTTTGCTAAGCAGTAAAGCTTTCCTGAGAAATATAGAAAGTTTTTTCCTTAGCACCTTAAAGCATCTTCTGACTTTTTTCAACACTGTCCATTTTATCTTAACATAATAGCACTTCAGAGTGACCTCTAAAGTGTGAAAAATGTGTTTTCAGTTTTTAAAGTGAAACCAGATATATTCAGGTAGATTTTATTTCAAAAACATTCTCACTGAATAAAAAGAGGGACTGAGAGATTTTACTATGTAGTGATTCATTCTGTCCATGTAGGATGATTTGACTTTCTAAGATTAATCTATGTGCGTTTTTGACAATACATTCATCACGCAACAAAGTTTTCTGTTCACAAGCCAGCGTGCTCTGATGTCCACTTTAATGCTCCGGCCTCATCCGGCGCCTTGTGGCATGTGTCATTGGGATGTCAGGTGACATTTCCAAGCTTGCATAAGACAAAGGCACCATGAAAACTCTTACTTGCTTTAAACAAACATTGATTAGTGGGAAACACCATACAGAGACACCTACTCTGTTTAGATCTCATAGATATCAAATAAGCCTCACGCTGATAAATTTCATAGATGTTTTTGTAGTTTTCTGCTCCTTCTATTTTCTTTCCTTTATATCTTTTCTTCCTTCCTCCCTTCTTTCTCTCCATCCTCCCTCCCTGTCTCTTTCCGTGTAGAACAAAGGTTGAAGTATCCAAAAGTACATTAAAGATTGCTGCATCAGGGTGCTACAATTGACTCATCTATTATTTCTTCACATAGTGCTGAACCATAGTTAGAACACCATGTGGCATGTTATTTACCACATAAAGTGTGTCTGTCTACTAGTTCCTTCCACAGAAGGCAGATAGTGTCTTCGATTAGGTTTACCATATCATTTAATGAGAGGCCTATAGAGTCCTTAGTACCATCATGATGGTGATAGGAATATGTTTTTTAAGTTTTCTAGTTAGGTATTAAAAGCCCCCACAGAAGCAAAGAGGGCAAAACTCAGAAATGTAGTTTTCTCTTCTGTGAGGATTCATTTCAGATGGCTGAACATAGGAGAGAGCATGTTGTGAATATCAGGGCAGAGTGAATCCTTATGGACACCAGCTCCTAATACATAACTATTGTTTTGTGCATTCTTAAAAAGTATAGAAAATCCTTATAAGTTGACTGTATTAGCTAAATAAGCAATTGTGGAGTTCTGGGATTAAGATCATAGAATTTTTTGGTGTGCTTTTGTTTTTCTGTGTGTGTCTGTGTGTGGTATAATATCAGGCTTGTGATTTAGTTCTGCAAACTGGCTTCATGTGCCTAACTATTCTAATTTTCTGTTTCTTTTACTATAGAAGAGTATAATGACCTGTGCACATTATTAAAATAATCTGTCAATGAAACATATTTGGCATATGGCCACATATTGTTTTGATGTGTGGAAACCCTTCTTAACATTTATATAAAGAATTTGGTACACAGAACACACTCTATATCTATTACTTTTAAAATTGCCAAAGCTATTATTTGTACTATGTCTCATCCCAGCAGATGGTAGTATCTTAGACACAAAACTGAGCCTCTAATTTCTTTTCATCTTCCTTGGCTTCCTAACCTAGTGCACATAAGAGAAAATTAAATTATGCCTCTCTTTTGTCCACAAGGCTGATTTGTTTGGAGCTGACATACAGATTTTTTTAGTAACAGTCTGACTTCATATTAGTTAGGCCTTTTTCATCCTCTCTAACATAAAAAGAAGGTCTTGTTAATTTTGTTGTTGATGCTTTTCTTGGAATTAAGCATAATATGCAACATATAATAAGCGCTCAATAATGCAATACTTTTCTTTAGAACAAAATTGCTAGGTTAGAGTGACATAACTTTATTAGACAAATAGAGGGACTGTGTATGGAGCATTAAGTTAGGAGATACTGTGGCTTTCTAACTAGAAAGAGTGGCTCTACTCTTGGTGGCAGTGATGGGGGAAATAGTTGTGTGTATGTTTATTTAAAATATTCTTAAAAGAGCTAAAACAAGAGAAACTGGGTGATGGATTCCATTTAGATATGAGATATAAAGGATGACCTAAATACTCTGGTCTGTGTAACTGCATAGGCAATACACAATTCCTTCACATATGAAATAGTGAGTGAGTACTAGGTTCAAAAGAAAAAAGTAGACATCTTTGGCTCCTAATTTAACCATTTAGGGCTGTGTCATTCAATCCAGTAGCTTCCTGTGGATATTTAAACTCAGTGAAGCTTCCTGGGCTAGTAACTGTCATATCAGACAGAACAGACACAGAGTATTCCCAACAATACAGAGTGTCCTGTAGGACAGGTTCAATGTAGGGTAATTAGAATTCATGTGTATACCTTTTGAGTAGCATGAAACCCTCCTTTCTTCTGGCTCAGTGGAGTTTAATATGGAAAATGAGTAGACTGATGTTACACTTTCTCTTTTACCTTTGGGTGAGTCAAGGCTTGATGTTTTGTTGTTGTCTCAGGTTTTCGAAGGATTAGTAGTCTTCAGATAGTGTGGTTTCCAACTGGCAAGGAAGGGGGCTGTGCTTTCTGTAGAAGTAGTTTCACTTAGATGGTAGCTTGAAGCACCAGCTCTTCCTTGGGCTAGAGGGAAGCTCAAGTACTGCAGAATGAGGCTGTAGGAGACAAAGCCTTTCGGAGGGGATGATGTTAACAAAGGACCGTACCAATGCGCTGCACCATTACTTTTAACATAAATAGGGTGATCAGCTTGGAAATATTAGAAAAGAATTGCTGACCGTGTTGCACAATTTTAAAATAAACTAGAAGGAGTAAGCAAGACATTATTTAGAGGTAAATACTAATTTACCTTTATGAGGAATAACAAATAGACTCTTAGGCTGGAATAACAGTTATTATTCTCCATTCTTTGTAATGCAGTTACCTAAAATTAAATTATAGAACCAGGCTGTTTATCAGATACAAATAGAATCTGTGATTACAACTAAATGCTGTAATAACTGAGTTTCAATTCATACTCTTTGCATATAAATTGAATTTTTTGAGTATACAGTACATAACCACTTATTTTAATGGTAAGTAAAAATCAGAATGATGACCACTCAGAAATTCTGTCATTTTTCAATGTTAGATGGCGACACTAACTACATCATCATTTATAAAAATGCATTTAAAAATAAGCTTATAATTTACAGATGCAGTTTTTTATCCTGAAATTAGTTCAAACACAGACATTTTGAGTTGTGGGACAAAAATACTGTGAAAGTTGACCTTGAGTTGAACTTGGCTCCATTTCCTGGTGCTGCCCAGCCACTCTGTGAAATTAAAGCCGCCCACCAGGCATGTAAGTGGTCTGTTCTTTACTGGCTCCTTAGGATTTTTTTTTTCTAGTAGATAAATATTTTATGACTTCTTTTGGATTTGATTTAAGGCCTAATTTTACTTAATGAATGAAAGCAACTTGGCTGTTAAACTTTCCACCTGTACCTGCCCACGTGCCATTTTACTATCTGAGAACCACCAAAATGCTCTATTTAAATTATATAGCTGGGGGCTAGGGATTTAGCTCAGTAATTCTGGCACCTGTCTTGCAAGCACAAGATCCCAGGTTCATCAACTGTAACCACATACAACAATGCTGGGCATGGAGACTCACACCCAGCAGCAACCAGTACCACATACCACAGTGCCGGGTGTGGTGGCTCACGCCTGTAATCCCAGCACTCAGGAAGCAGAGGCAGGAGGATTGCTGTGAGTTCAAGGCTGAGCTCAGGGCCAGCCTGAACTACAAAGAGAGACCCTGTTTCAAAAAAAAAAAAAAAGAATATATAGCTGTTTTCTTTCCTCAAAGTGTATCGGGAGCTTATTGTGGAAAGTATTTCTATTTACCCAAATAGAAACAATCTCAAATAACATTTAAATATCTTTCTTACTCATGCATATTCTTTGGTATATAAATTTTGATCAATTTATTTGTTGCTGCTAAATTTTTTTGTAGATGAATTAAGTGTTATTTCCAGATAATCTTCTAGATTTATTTTTCATAATCTCAGGGAATTTTAAATTTAAATACTCAAATCTTTAAAGTTTATTGTTCTGTGTTGACTCTTTCAAGTCAAGAGCTCACATGTATAGGTTTGGTTCAGAAGTAGAGAGACGATGTCCCGTGTGTGTCCTTAGGACAAAGTTAATATCTCTATAGTTATTTTTCCTTTGAAGAGTATTGGTGAAATGAGATGGGAAGAATAAAAGTCTATAGGAGAGTTTAGAACTATATTTCCAGTTTCTTTTTCCAGTTCCCTTCTTTATACAACCAGCCCACCCCTCCCACGTTGGCTTCTGTTCCAATCAGAGAGAATTGTGTGTGGACTCGCTGCGTAGTTAGTGTGTGAGGCAGGGATCCCCGGAGAAGCAGCCCCGAATATGTGCTTTAGTGTAAGGCAGGGGCTTGGGTTAGTGTGGAAGCTGACAGGTCCGAACTACAGGGTGGGTGAGCAAGCTGGAGGCCCAAGAGAACTCAAGGTGCAGCTCAGTGCGAGTTCACAGACATGTAAACAGAGGGAATTGATGGTGCAGCTCCAATCAAGGGCCAGCAGGCCTGAGGCTTGGGAAAAGCCAAAGTTTCAGATGAGTCTGAGCACAGAAACAGCTAAAGCTTCAGCCTGAAGACAGGCGGGAGAATTCTCCCTTACTTGGGGACAGCCAGTCTTGCTGGCCTGTTTGTTCAGTTCAGGCCTTTATGTTCTTAGACAAGCTCCCCCCCCCCCCGCCACACACACACACAGACATTAGAAATCTACTGTTAGCCTCAGAGCACCTCTGTCCCATGTTGAGCTTCCTCTCCACTCTATATACTGAGACAGACCTGAAAACTCTGAAGACTTTAAGTAAAAGCCAATATTTCCCCCATCTTTATTTTCTACATTGACCTAAACCTTGTTCTAATTCTGATGGACAGAAACTCTTTCCCACAAAGTTACACATAGAATTCCAATATAGATGAAGTAGATCCAGTGGTGGTGTGGGTGAGCAGAGTGAGAGAAGAGGCTGGAAGCCTGTTCTCTTGCTTGACCTAATTCCCCAACCCCCTCCAGGCCCCAGAAACAGCAGCTCCAGATTGTACAAAGAAAAACTTAAAACCTAGCCAACTGTGCAATGCTCGCGTCAGTGTTTTAATCATTCTAGGCACAACAGTCAAAGCAGATTTGATTATTTTTCTTCTGACCCAGTCTGTGTTCAGTTATTTCTATTCATTGTTTCCCTGAGTTGTTTTATTTTGTTTTTCAATCTTATTTTCTCTCCATGTTTTTCAGTGGCTTATATTTCAAAGACATTGCACAAATAGTAGGGTGTACCACACTATGGAGGGTTCAGAGAATTGTAACGACCTCCATGAACCTGTGCTTTTTCTGAAAAGGAAAAAGCATGTGTTTTTGAAATATTTAAACAAGATAAGGCAAAACAAACCATACCAACAGAAGGTACTTTATGAAGTTATTTCTAGAGATCTATATGAATATTTCCTCAACCATCAAGAATAACATACTTTATGGTTGGAATGCCAAGATTCTTGAAGTGCTAAGTATTTCTCAAGGAAACTTTAGTCATCTTCCGACCCCTTCAGAGGCTTATATTGTATTATTTACCTTTTATTGTTGTAGGTAGCAAAGGGAAATGGGACAGATGGCAGTAAGGGACAAAAAGTGTTTACGGCATAGAAAGCTTAAGCTGATTAATATCTTAATGTTCCACTCATTATGATCACCTTTACCTGTTGGACTCATGGAGAATTAGGACTCATCAGAGACAAGTTGGAAGGTTATTTTAGAGATAGGTCTCTGAGAGAATAAAGAAAAGAACTCATGAGATTGTATAGAGAAGGATGATGAATTTTTCAAAGAGAATTTTATTGATGGGTGTTGCAAATCATGATCAAAAGAGAGATTTTAAAGAGTAGAAGCTGTTGTTTGAAATAAAATGAGAATATTTATAGATGGGGAACTATTATTTTTAAAACTATTTTCCTAATAATTAGAATGTGTTTATACAAGTTATCTCCTTTACTAGAAATTGCAAAGGCTTCATTAAAATGCACAAGTAATTAATGGCCACATTAACACCAGATTGCTTTTTGTACCATGAAGCAGTGTGACTACAGAGGCCCTTGTAATGCTGGACAAAATAATGCGCTTATATTTTCAAGAATATCATTTACCATGCACTACTAAAGTGTGAAAAAAATAATTCCTAGTGCAACTTACCCTTTGTTCAACTTTTTTTAAAATAACAGGCATGATTAGAGTATACAATAAAGATTTAAATTTTAAAAATTTGTTACAATAAAGATCCATTTCCATTTGTTCGCATGCACCACCTCTCACTTTGAGCACACTTATCCAGCATTCTTGCCACATTCTGCAGCGGTCCTGGAAGCCTTTTGTCTTGAGTGTCTTTTTAAAGTTTGGTCAAAATTTAGTGACTGCTGCTATTGCATGCCTTCCAACAGAAGGGCTGACTCACAAAAACATTGCAGTGTGTCTACATTTCCCTAATTCTCCAGATGTGGCACGGTGTGACTTCTGACTCTTCCCAAAGTCAAATGGCTGTGAATAGTGAATGTTTTAGATTAGTTCACGACATGGAAGAAACCACAATAGTGTAACTAGACACTCACAAAACATCACTTCCAGAACCGCCTCAGTAAGTGTCCACCAGAATGATGCACAAGTGTTTTCAAAGTGAAGGGCAAGTGTTTTGCGGGGTTTTAAATGTAATGTGTCTTTTACTGTAATCGGCTTTTAAAAAAATGTATACATTCGCCATGGTTTTGGGATCAGAGTAAATGACACTGGCTTCCATAAATGAACTCAAGAGCATCCTAAATAGTGATAAATGAGAAGAAAAGTTGGGTGTGCGGTCTGATTCTATTGGAATACTTTCAGCTGAGTTGAATGGTTAGTTAGTATTGAGAGTTTTCAGAGGATATTTGGTGGGCAAGGGGAAGGTATGAGAGAAGAATATTTACTTTGTGATCAAGAAATGTTCTGTGGGTGTCAGAACCTGAGAGAAATGAAAATAATAGGCTAAGTGAGATGTGGAAGAGGCAAAGGCTTAGCATGTGCAGGAAGGTGGATAAATACTGGGAAAGATAGGAATGACTGATGGGGGGGACCTACATATGGGAAATTAAAAACTGAGGAGGATGAGCTTGTGTGTTTGAATAAAAAATGTATAAATATTATTGCTTTGTGGGATTGAGGTGAAGAAAATAGATAGGGGCTGAAATAATAGAAAGGAACTAGATACCTATTAGAGGCAATGAAAGGGAAAAAAAATACACAAAAGTAGAAACCCAATACATAGAAAAAAACATAAAAGAATATAAGAAAATTCCACATTTTTACATCATTCTAAAAACACAGAAACCTCAGTCTTATGAAATATCTGATGGGCACACACCAAATATCCCAGTGATACATCTCATGTGTGATTCCCAAGTACCTTCTGCACTGGAGAGTCTAAGTGCTCACCCCCCAGTAGCTCCTCTAACTCTTCCATCCCAATGCTGAAGCCACATCAGATCAAGGACTTCTTTCCACCGGCTACCTGCAGATTCTGATCTGGGCTGAGTTCTTCGCTCAGGAGCTCTTCCTGTCCTACATCCTGGGCAATGGTCAAATAGGCAGACACACTCACTGAAGTGAAATTGTCCGCTGAGTCAAGAATATTCTTGTGCAATAAAGTCAGCCAGAATGGTAACACGCTAATCTGTTCCAGTGGTCATTCAAGGCAAGTGAAGAAATTATGTACCATGAGGCTCAATTTTGGATCCCCTACAGCTTAGAGACGAAAGACATGGTTATGGTGTAAGCATCGGAACATTCCAAGTACTGACCACAGTAATATGCACTAAAGGTGATATCTATGTGTTCTCTAATGATGAAGACAAACACCGAACCATGACTTTATAGAATCATTTATCTAAAGCCAAGAGAGTGAAAGACTGGGTAATGTTAGAGGGAGGGAAAGAAAAAGGAAAGTATATATACCCACTCAGTCACTAAGTCTCTCACTATATAGTATGAGAAGGAGGAAGTGAGGGGAAGGCAAATATCTTAGTGGGGGTGGTAAATATATGTTATATATATAGGTGGGGATAGCAGGGGAAACTGGGTACAAAACTGACAGTGTGAAATGGAGATGAAAAGGTTATATGACAGATATGTGTGTCATAGTATACATAATATTAATAAATAATATGAATTTTATAATAGATATAATATAATATATATTATATATTATATATATATTATTATTAGAGAAATGTTAAAGGAGGACAAATGTAAAAGGGACAGAAAAGTTTTTGAAGAATCTAAGGAAAGAAGTCAGGGGAAAAGATATGGATGAAAGCAGAAGGAGTAAAAAGGGATCCGGGAGATCTCCACCCTCTGTGAACTATACTGGAGGAAAAAAGCAGAAGAGGAGAAGCTGACACACAGACGCAAACGCCATGAACATAAAAAGGTGAAAACAGTGCAGTAAAATGAGGTGAATGAACAGGAGAAGGAAAACAGCAAATAAATAAATACTCTGTTGCTTTGGCCTCAGGACTCTTTCCCACTGCATAAGAACAGGAGGGAAGCCCAGGGAAGACGTGTCTGTGTTCCTTCTAAGGTGTCCGTCCGCCCCCAGATGGTGCGGGGTGTAGACATCCACCTACAGTGGGGACAGAGCACCAGCGCGACCTTCCAGTGCTGCATAACTCCCGCTTAACCTGGACTCCACCTACTGGAACCGGCGCATGCTCACCAGCTCTAGCCCCTCTGTGGGTTCCCTCCAGGGTGCTTTCCAACTTCCAGCCATCTCCTGGGGCTGTCCTTCCCTCATCACTCTGGGAACTTGCCAGTGTGAAATACAGAGTACAGCAAGCGGCTGCTCAGGGACCCAGGTTCCCACACTAAACTTCCTTCAAATGGCATCCCTGCCAGCTCTCCATCCTCTGCTGCGATGGTGGGCTCCATACCCGGGACACGCACCACCAACTGACTGTAGAAGAGCATGCTAGAGCAGTCGTCTGAGTTTCCTTGCTGGTTCCAAGTGCCGCTGACTCCATCCTGACGCCATTCTCTTGCTAAGGGTGCAGTTGTAGTTCCACTGTGTCTCCTGGATGGTAGCTGACCAGAGGTCCTCCGACTGTGTTGTTTACAAGGTGTCTCCTCTCTTCTGTGTTTCTTCTATTTCCTCCTTCCGCTCTTTCTCCAGTTCCGTTCTTGTTCCAGGGTAACCTCCTTACATTAGATAACTCTCTTAAGATCCAGTGTTTCCAGACTCTCGACAAAAAAGCTGGGTTACTGTTACTCACTGCTCTGCCATTTTCCTAATCTTACATTTTGAAGTATTCTTGAATGAACCTTTTAGGAATATGTTTATGAAGAATATACCAGTTTATAAAATAATATGAATACATCTATGTCATCCAAAAGTTTCTAGTCCTAGGCCTATTTTATGTACTTTTCTATTGTGACTTAACTCAAACACGGAATCATATTTCTCACCACTAGGTCAATGTTGAGACGTATCTATCACCATCATTGTCACCAGATCGTCTCACATCAGGCTGTACATCCTCAGTGGCACCTGCCATAGGAGGACCTCATTATTTCTCATCACTGTTACCTGAGTAGAGGTACTGAAGTTCTGTGATCACTCGGCAGTTGCTTTCCTAGGAGCTCCCCAAAGTGAACAGCTTACGAAACTGGAAGTACAGAAAGTAAATGTCCTATTAGATGAGTATTTACTAATGAAATACAGAATATAGCAAAGAACTGGCACACGGATATAGCTCTTTCTTCATCTGCCGGGCTACTCCAAGTTTCAAAGATTCCATGCCATTTCTCTGGGTCTATTTGACGTGGCTAAACAACCAGGCATGTCTTTTTGTGAGCTTCTACCCACTCAGTCACTTCCTTTGTGTAAATTCTCTTTCTTATTCCCAGTTGTTGTTCCAAGATTGTGATACAAACTGGATTTAGACAAAGTTTAATAATTTTGCAAACTTTGTATCTATTTTAAATACTGTAATAATTTTTCGAAACTTCTCAAAACTCTTCTTCATTTTATTCTATACCTGTTTCACTACTCTATTTTATTTCTTAGGTGCCCTACCCTTGAACTTTTCTCATCGTGTTAATAGCATGTAGGTGGTTTGGTTTTCTCAGGATGTAAGCATTTATAGTACCATCTTTTAGCACAAACAGCTTCATCTGTTATTTATACATGTAAATTATGGCATACTGACAGAATACAATAAATTCCAAACAGTTTACAGCTTTTTAAAATTACTCATCACAGAATACTGAACTTTTCTGTCTACACTTTGCCTGAGTTCTCGTAGGCAAAAAGATGTGACCCAGCTTGTTCTTATCCAGTAAAGAGGTCAGGACTTCATTGTTAACTCTCCTCACTACCTCACCTTCCCCCCTTTTAATCACCTTTTCTAATAAGGATTTAGATAGAAGATGAATTCTGAACCCTTGGTATCTCTATTAATATTAAACAGGAATACTCTTCTAATATTTTCAGGGGAAGCAAAGCCCAAAACTTTCCATATTTAATTCATATATCATCCTTCTTCCTCTCTCTAAACTTTGATCTAATTGCCCTGGTTCTTTTTTTTTTTTTTTTGAGACAGGGTCTCTCTTTGTAGTTCAGGCTGGACCTGAGCTCAGCCTGCAACTCACATCACAGCAATCCTCCTGCCTCTGCCTCCGAGTGCTGGGATTACAGATATGAGCCACCACGCCCGGCACTGTAGTATGTGGTACTGGTTGCTGCTGGGCGTGAGTCTCCATGCCTAGTATTGTTATGTGGTTCGGGGATCGAACCCGGGCCCTTGCACTTGCAAGACAAGCGCCGGAACCACTGAGCCAAATCCCCGGCCCTCTGCCCTTGTTCTTCTAGACTTGGGTATGTCAAGCTTGTGGGATTGTTTATTGTGACAGAATGGTTTGGTCACCAATTCCTGCCATTTACATGGAGAGAACCACTCTCTCCATTTTTAAACATTCCTCCACTTCTCTGATCAAGGACTCTCTTTACTCTCAACACCCACTGATTATGTCGTGAGAGCTAATCTTTGGGGAAGTCACAAACGTTCACAAAGACTGCTGATGTCTCAGAGAAAAAGACACAGGAGTAGTACATTACATTTCCCTTGAAACAAAACAAAGACAGGTATGGACATTTGAAAGCAAGTGACATTTCTGCACATCATCCATTATTCTTGCATTTAACAGAGTGTTAAAGATTCTACTCTTCTGAATTTATTAGATTGGTATTTAGCGTACTCCATAGCCAAAATAGCAAAGAAGGTTCATCACTGCAGGTTAAATTAGCCTCGTGAAAATGTTGTTGGTGAAGATTCCTGGAATGAGTAAGAGATCCTACCAAGCAGCATATTAGACCATTTATCACTATAATTTTGGAAAGGCATCCTGATGATGTAAATGAACTTGGCTAAAGGGGAGATATTTAGATAAGAGTTAATAATTAAAACCTAAATGCCATGATTAGCTCTTCCTTCTGATGAAAAGGGACAATAAATATGCATATAGCCTCTAAACTGTCCTTCTGGGAAAACCAACGCCCAGGAAACCATGCCTCATCATAACATTTATTATTTGAAATTAAAAATTTTACAGCAGCGTTATATATAAACTAGGTCACGTGAGTATTTCATGTTCTTTCTGATAAAGGCAATAGCCTTTCTCATCTTCGTTTTGGGATTATTAAAAGCTAGAATTTAGTTATCTTTATTTTGATGTCTTAGTATTTGCTTTTAACAATGTTTTCTATATATGAAGGTTAAGTTTCTATCAAAATTTCATCTAGAAATTTAACTTTTTGCTCCTTTGTCATAATGTTTTTTACTGTTTGTGTAATCTAAAGTACATATATTTTTCTCTTGTGTTTAATTTTAATATAATAAACTCAAAATTTGTCTGAGTATACTGAAATAATTCAAATTAGCTTTATGGCCATGACTGAAAGTTTCAAGTCTCCAGATTTAAAATCAGTTTGCTGTCTCCTCTTCTGTATTCTTAACAGAAACCAGGAGATAAAAGAACTTGGTGAGCTGTCTCCACACTGGGACAATCTAAGGAAAAATGTCCTGACTCACTGTGATCAAATGGTGACTATGTACCAAGATATCCTGACAGAACTTAGCAAGGAGACAGGTGAAAAACCAATAACTTTTAATTATTTGAATTAATTGAATTTCATGTATAACTTATGAAAACAACAAACATTATTTTTATGGAGATAAGAAAGCCCAAGATTTCTTTTAAAATTTATTTCTAATTTTATTATCTGTGTATCTAGAATAAGGAACTAAAAATTTTTGCTCTTCTACCTCAGAGTATTAGTATGAGAATAATTAAAATATTTTAATAAGCTCTGAGAAAACCTGTAAATATAAGATTTTTTCATTTTGAATATATTGTAACATTTCTGTCACACATATGTGTTGACACATACACATTTTTATTTATTTGTCAGTAATTCTTTATTGTTTTCTCCTAGGGTCTTCTTTCAAATCAAGCAGCAGCAAAGGAGACAAAACATTAGAATTTGTTCCAATAAATCTACACCTACAAAGAATGCATGTGCACAGCCCTCATTTGAAAGGTATTGGATATATTATTTTATAAATAAAAAATTATCTTATATACTTGAAAAAGCTTGACTGTTGACAAAACTCAAAAGTTCAAGAGGCATATAACAATGATGAAAAAGCCACCAAAGCTTGTAGTAACCTCAAATAGTACCCAAGCGACTACAAAATGTTTACTTCTTGATTTATGGGCCATACTCTGAATGTGACGCTTGAACTGAGTAGAAATGTAGAAATGCACCAAGAGCGCATCAGCTCTCTTAGACAGCATTCGTTGTAAGGGAAAGTTAGCAATTATGCGACTGTTTGAATTAGAAACCAGAGAGAGAGGATGAGGCCAAGAGATACAGCGAGACAGACACAGAATGACAGACAGGGGAACAAAGAGAAAACACCTGTTTTTTACCTGTCTTGTTAACCGTAATCCCAGCGTGGATTAACATGCCATTTCTCTTAGCCATGCTCCCTCCAGAAACTCTGCCTTCTGTTGGAGCAAGTCAGTATAATGATGGACTAATGGGGAAGTGGTAGAATATTTTGATACACTCAGTCTGTCAAAGAGAATGTGGGAAGGTTTTCTTGAGGATCCTTAACAGAGTCTAGAGTGACTGGTACGGTGTCACATTACCATTCAGCATAACCCCTTCTTGCCCTTTCTGAAAACAGTGATTTAAATCTTCTCTTCTCACTCTTTGTTTATTACTGTTTCAGTCATGTCTGTGTGTCTGGGATGCCTGTATGTTCTCATTTCCAGTTTAAGTCCCAGATCATCATGCCTTTGTCCCAATGTCGATGTTATTGGTGCTTCCTCACCTTTCTCAAAAGTGTCACTTTTTTAGTAACAAATAGTCTGAACATTGTTCTAGTATCTATTTTATAGGCAGCCCAAAGCAGCTTATATCATTCAACTTTTTATAAAACATGCACTAATGCAGTTGGACCTACACAGACGTGTGTGAGGACACTCCGACACCACGTTAGCAGCAATGCAGTGGTTACAAGTTTGGAAAAGCAGAAATGAGTGAATTATTGCACTGTTCATGGAAAAGTAAATAGTTGTAGACATGATAAATATCAAGATGTCTCCAAAACTTAAAATTAAATCTAACATATGACCATTGAGCCCATTCTTGGACTTCCATCCAAAGAAATCAAAATCAGGTTATAGGACATATTAGTGTCCTTCATTCACTAAGGCATTATTCAACCTTGTGCAAATGTGAAAGTAACCTAAATTCTCACTAAACTAGAGATGAATAAAAAAATTGTCCATTTAATGTTCTGTCAAAAAACTGAAGTTGTCAAAATGTTGACTGTATACCAAGAATGGAATATACCATTCAGCCTTTTAAAAAAACAGTATTTCGAGGGGGGGGGTTGTTTGTTTTGTTTTATTTTTTTGAAATTTCATTGAGCCAAGAGGATATTATGCTAAGTGAAATCAGTCAGTCAGAGTAGGACAAATATTCCATAATAATACTTATCTGGAAAATCTAAAATACTGAATCTCATAGATACAAAGAGTGGAATATAGTTTCTAGTGGCTCATGGGAGGAGAAACAAAAGTAGTATTGAAGGGTATAAAATTTCGGTTATGAATGGATCCTAGAGATCTGCTGTAAAGTAGACTGCTTATAGTTACCAATATTATATTGTATGCTTAAAACATGCTAATTGGGTAGACATTATGTTGAAATCTTATACAAAGATCACAATAATAATTACCATCATTATCTATAAAGAGGGAAAGAGGAAAACTTTAGGGGCAATAGATAAGTTTGTCATGGGTATGGCAATGATTTAAAGGTGAGTACTCTCTAAATTCACCAAGGTGTTTAAATATGTACAGGTTTTATATGCTAATAATACTTCACTTACATGGTTTTTACAAGAACTAAAATTAAATCCCTGCTGTCTAAGAATCATCTGAGGTGTTAGGAGAAACATTAAACATTTTTTGTTTTCTAGATTGTGTTTAGTAATCATACATACACAAGCAGCGGTATACCAATCTAAGGGTGGCGATAGTTATTTTGGTATATGATTTTATCATGCTTGGTAACGTGAATCAATAGTCTGAAATTTTATGTTAAGTAATTTTCAGGACAGATCATTTCAGATGAAAGAACCAACGTGGACTGAGCCAAGGCGGTGAGGAACTTTTCCTTAATTACTGTCAAAAGTTTGAACATAGTAATACAGTCCAATTCTAAAAGTCTTTAAAAGCCAAAGTTTTATTAGGTCATAAAGAATGAAAAAACACTTAGGAGTTATTAACTAACATATTTTTCTAATATACAATATGAAAAGACCTTTATGTAATAATAAAAATTTTTTTGTGTCTAGAAGGAATATAATGGAGCAGAGTTTGAATTGCAGCTGTGCAATTACCGAAGTCTGTTATTAAGTTATGCTAAGTAAAGTTGTCCTCACTCCTGATAAAGGGAGGTAGAGTATGGAAAACATCTCTACCGATACAGTAATAGCAGGTGTAGTGTACAGATGGCATTGACATCACTGGAATGAAACAGATTTCTCGGTTTTATCAGAACTACTAACCAAGTAAGACCTTATTAAAAGATAATGGGGTATTGAATTAATGAAGTAGCTAGGTTTGGAGAAAAGATAATTTACAGAAGCATTATGGAGAAATCATCACAAGTGCGTACCTAATGACTGAATGGAGGAAGGTAACGAGGGAAGGAGATAATTTGAGTTATGGGGTCATCAATGGATGACAGTGCCATCGAGCTATACAGACTGGGATGCCAGATTGGAATCAAATCATATCTCATTGTGTGTTTCGATCTTTGATAGTGGGCCTTAATATACTTCAAATAAGGGGCAATTACTATCAAATTGTCAAAAATGTCAAAACTGACCTTTTATTTTATACTTCTTTCTGAAAAATGAAAGAGTCATAGAATACACATTATTTCCCAATTTAGGTGAAAAATAGGCTGGAGGGAAGTCAGGTGAAAGCAATATGTTTACCTTCTGATTCTCTCATTTAAACAGAAGAAACTGAGAACTAAATGAAAGAAATTCAGAATCACAAACACAGTTTACACTTGATCTTAGCCAAAAGGCCGAGAAGCGATACACAAACACAGTTTATACTGATTTGTTGGTTCTGAATATGTGTCAGCCTCCTAGAGATGCTATAACAAAATACCATAAACTGGGACCCTTAACTAATCAAAATTTAATGCCTAAGAGTTCTGGAGTCTGGAACTCAGAATTCCGAGCATCACCAGAGCCACACTCCCATGAGAGCTTGTAGAGAACTCTTTCCTGACTCTCTGGTTTCAGCTAGTTCCTGGAGACCCTTGGCCACATCTCACCGATCTCCCATTTTCATGGTGTGGTCTCCTGTAATTTATTCATCTTGTCTTCTTTCTGTGTGTGTCCATGCGTGCCTCTGAACTTCTCAGTGAGGAAACTGGTCCTGTTGTGTGAGGGCTCCACTCTAATAGCTTCACTTAAACTTGATTTTATCTGCTCATTTTAATGTTATAATCTAGGAAAGAACCCATCATGGTAGGATTTTTGACAAATCTGTTGAAAGAAAGACTAGTTCTGCTCTTCACTGACCAAAGGAAATGAAAGAAAGAACTTGGTATCTTCAGACTGTTAATTGGAAATGTATTGAATTGTACTATACATGTATAACATATATGCAATCTAAATACATGTACATAAAATATGTGTGTGTAGATGTAACACACAAAACATCGTGTTATCAAGATATTTTAATAATATGTGTACCATTAAATTTAGAAGGTATTATTTGAACTTGGACTTAAGATAAAGTAGGTACTTATATTCTAGACTACAGCTACATATTCTAATAGACATTGAAAACTACATTGAAATTTAGCGGTCCTACCCTACTTCTTTTGCTTAACTGAATTTTTTGACCTCTCTGAATGTCAATTTTCTTAATTTTAAAATTGAAACATTGAAAGTTATAATAAATTGTAGTAAACCAAGTTATATACTTGATTATAGAACACCTTGAGCAGACTTTGAATTGCAGTTAAATGACTCATGGTGTCTGATTGGAATGTTTAACTGAATTACAGATAACATTTTGCAAGTTAATGATGCTAGACTGGTTAAATCTTGGTATTTTACTAGTGAATTTTTTTAGTGTAATCTCTTTTATTTTTTTTTTTTCATTCTTACCCTTAGTGAATTATACCTGCATGCATTTGATTAGTAAGGCCACCAGATTGAGAGAAGCAACTTTGCAAATAATAGCAAACAGACTCACACAATAAAAGACTAATTCTTGAAACAAGCAACTGAGCAGAACTCTTGTTGTGCTACCATATACTGACAAATTAAGTAAGCTCTACCTAACTTCAGGTATCCCCAGATCCATTAAGTTAATTTTCATCCTTATTTATTATTTACATTGAAAGAAGTAGAAGTGCATTATAATGGCAACAGGGCAATAGAAAAACCTCCAAAATTAAAAAAAAAGTTCTAATACAATTTAATAAATTTCATTTTTACAGAGAACAGCAAGCAGTTGCAGATATTACAAAACATGGATTCTACATTATTATAAGAGCCTATTTTAATTAGTTTATATGTTGTAAATATACAGTAGCACAGTATATTTTACTATGAGATCTAATGAATTCAAGTTAAAGCTTTTTTATTGTTGGAAAACTGTTTAGTGCTAGTATATACTTAGTAATAGTTTACTTTTTCAGTAACAAATTTGTTGTAACTCATAAAATGAAAACATTTTATGGAACTCCACATTATTAATGCACAGCTAATTTTAAATCTCTGTGCTTCATATACATTAGCTATATGCATGAGTTTACATTGGAATCCCTTCTTGTTATATAAACTTAATCAGATAATCAAAGTTTGACACATAGCATATGTGAGGGTCATGGAGAGTGGTGGGGGGACTTAAGATCTCTCAGTTGAATTTCTCTTATGATTCAGTTCGTGGTCCAGAGCAGTTTCTGCTACTGAGTATAACTGCTCTAGGGAGCTAAATACTGGGCTGCAAAGGCTGAGGAAAGTAAATCAGAGATGCAGTAGGGATGCAGACCACAAAAAGAAAGAAGGGACAGAATTACTGTCATGACTTTCTAGTTCCTAATTTAAGCTTACAGCCTACAGGTCCTGCCCCCAACATGCATAAGTAAAACTCTCCTATCATATGTAGATGCGCATTTCTGCACACACATACTGCTATTTTCATTTGTATTTTTCGTATCTCATGTAGGGACTTGTGAGTTGCACTGAAAGAAGTTTAACTAATGAGTGATTTAAAACAAAGGAAATCATAGTGCTATGATAGTGCTACAATTGTGATCAAGTTCAACACAAGGCATTCCTGTTGTACATAGGAATGTCAGGGCCCTCTCCTGCTCTTATCACTGCAGCAAGGAAAAGAGTGAGTAAGGGGATGTCATAGTGCCCTCAAGAGTCTGGTGCATCATCTCTTCCAGGGAGCACTGTTACCCTGTTTACTTCCCGGATAATGTCAATTAGCGGAACCATATTGAAAGAGTGTGCACTTTAAAATCCTTAATGATTCCTGTTAAAGGGATTTTGTGAGACACTTTAAAGTGAGAGGTTATGCTTAGACTGTTTCTTGTGATTTGAGATCAGCATGTCTACAATTTTTTTCGTTAGCAGTACTTTACAGTTGAAAGAAGTTTAAAGAGATCTTTTGGCAAAAATAGAGTCATCTCATTTCTACTATTAAATGGCTTTAAAAGGCTACAAAGAAACTCAACTATAAAATCTCAAGCCAATTTTGAATTTGTAGCTTGAAGAGACTCAAAGACTTAAATTCTACTTTTTGGCATTAAATATTTTGCCATTTTTACAATGACAATTTTTCACATGAAATAAATTGTCAAAGAAGGAAGACAATATTTTTAAAAGGAAGACGAGCGGATCTTTGAACTATTTTAGCTTGGATTTTCTGTAAAGCATTTCTATCTTGATTTTTATGATTGTCCTTTGGTATCAAATCTGAAATCTTTTGATATACACAGCAAGGGGCTACTCAAATCAGGAAAATACATAATTTAGAGTAGAATAAAAGGAGAGATTTTTAAAGAAATAATATAAATTTAAAGTTTCATATTATTGCCTTGGAAATAGACTTTTCTTTCTTTGCTATTTTGTATATTTATTTTCATCTAGAGGAAAACAGTAAACTGCAGTTAATAAATTTAAAGGGGATAAAACTGCCCAGCTAAGAACAGACATGGGACTCAGACAGTGCATGATTTTCCACTAACTAAAGAGACAAGAAAATAAATCACTCAAATATCTCACTCTACTATTGTTGTAGCAAATCCCTATGAAATTCAAGCCTGAAGGAACCAAAGATATAAACTTACCTATTCTAACTTTTAGACCTTAGTAACTAAAATTATAAAAATGACAATTGTAAAATACTGACTTCCTAAGATAATAAACTTGTTATGTCTGTAGAAAGCTTTTAGTTTTGTAAAACTGTTAGGGCTGGGGTGTGAGAACATTTCCCTGACATTTGCTAAGCCTTGTATTCAGTCCTGAGAACTACCATCCCCAGTTAATAGTGATCCATTATAAAGGTGACAAACTCTCTTTACTGATGTTAGTGATTACACAACTATACACAGTGTGTTTTCATTTCAGATCGTGTGACAAAGTGAAGAGACCCATAGCTAGAGACAGCAAAGCTGTTTCATCTGGTTTAAATTCATGTACTTATTAAAAACATTCAGTAGCTACTTTTTAGTTATTTCCTTTGGAGTCACTCTTTGGATATCAGAGTTAAAAATTTAAAACTTCAAAGTGATTTCTTGAAGACCTAAAATATGCAGAAGCTACTTAAACTCTTTGAACTTCTACAAAATATGCATGCAAAGATCCTAGCTTTTTGAAGGGGCGGTAAGTCTGTGCCAGATAGTCATAATCTACCTGTAGTACAGGAAAGTGAAAGCCTTAAGAGGAACATGTGTTGGCCTCTTGAATGTCCAGATACTGAGTCTGTAGAAAAGTCTTCTTAGTATTATAGAAACATGTTTGTGTTCCAGCTAGAGAAGTAAGAGAATTATCATTTTCCAATTTAGATAAGTTGCTTTATTCTGCTCTAAAATTTATGCCATGAAGATTAGTGTGCACAGTTTCTGGAACTTTGCTTCTGATTTTTGCTTGCTGGAATTTTACCCTTAAGAACATATAACTGCATTGTGTTTTTTCTAATCTTGATTGTTTTGCTGCTTTTTTAGTATGTAAATCTGCCCTATATTTCATATCTCTCATCAGCTTTTTATTTTTTTACTTTAACAACACACAAGTGTTGTTAAAATAATTGCAAATTATTAAAATGAGGATTGACAAGGATAGGAAAAGAGCCAACCAAAATAAATATTGAAAATGGTAAAACTAAATAAGTGAAGAATGCAAACTTGGTACCTTTTTGGTATTTTATTTTTCCTTACAGGAGTCTGAGTGAACAGTACAGCTATTTTATATGTATAGGATGTTTGAGCAAATATTTTGATAATATGAGTCAAGGTTCTTAATGGCAGAGAAGGAAGTTACCAACAAACAGAAAAAATTAGGGTGAATCCTGTGATGTTGGAGTGGAGTTGGGTGTTTATGAGCTCGTGTTTTTGTTTTCTTGCTCATGTGGGTAGAGGGGCAAATCCAGATGCTTTTTGGCATCAGTAAGTCTGCCTGCATTTCCTCTCCATAGCCACTGAAAGGGACAACCTTGATCACTGAGCCCCTATCCACCAGGGCTCAGTTTCTTAATGTTCTCCCAATTAAAGGTCAGAGTTTCTTGAAAAATTTATTGATCCCACTGGTAAGCAGGGGAAATGTAAGAAGAACTTCCAAGAGCTAGCAGCTTTTAACTCTTCTTAATTAAAATTGGTAGTGATATATAGTTCATGAGGGGCATTAGGACCCAACTTCAACAGCACTAGATGGTAGTGAATCATAAACTAAATGACAAACACTCATGACTCCAGGTGTTAGTCAAATTAACTAAAACAAATCTCTGAGATTACTGACTTCATAAAGAGCAAAGGTTTATTTCGGCTCACACATTTGGAGGTTCAGTCAATGGCAGAGGTGCGGCAGAGTAAGACTGTCCAGCTTGTGGCTGAGAAGAAAGAAAGAGAACCGTGAAGAGAACATGGCACCACAGTGCTCCACTAAGACCTCATGGACCTACAGATTCCCAATAGATCCTATCTATCTACTAGATGTCCTACCGTCTCTCCACAGTGCCACCCTAAGAACAAGCTTTCAACATGTTGGCCTTGGAGAGACATTCATCATCCAAACTATGGTAGGCCATAGTTTGTTACCAACAAATGACTTTGTGAATATAGGACAAAGGTCATTCATTTCCTTCAAGAAGATTTCTAATTAATAAATGTGGGAAAATGAGAAAACCAGAAGGTGATGATTCAAGCATAACAATAAGAATTGCCAATTCTGGGAAGATGGCGGAATGGTAAAAGCTGGAGACTACTGCCTCCATATAAACTGTTCTTAAACCTGAAAACAACGGGGGGAGGGGTGGGGAGGAAAGGAAGGACAGCAGAGAAACCTAAAGCAAAGAGATCAGAAGCAAATACTGATTAAGGCCAAAGAAAGAAGAGCGACCCAGGGAGCGATCTGTCCCTTCCATCCTCTCCCCAGAGGGGGGAGAGGTGGTCCACCCTGCTGGACCTCAAACAGGCGCCGCAGCACAGGAACCAGCGACTGCGGACAGCGCCCAGCTCGCCTCCCAGACACAGGTTCGTGGTGAGGAGCAGAACTGCAATAAAGGGCTTACACTCCCAGATCTGGACTCACGGGAGAGGACAAAGGACCCGCGCGAGGAAGCCCCGCCCACCGCCCTACAGGACCGAGGATCCCCGCTGCCAGGGGAAGAGGTCTCCGAGCCCCTGTGGGATCAACCAAGATCGTCTCCACCACAGCGAACCGGTGACCCCAAGACCTCCAGCTCTGGGACGCTCCAACTCTGG
>PVIR01010354.1:0-22023 GCA_004026965.1 Petromus typicus | reverse complement strand
CAACTTCACAGCTCTTTCCCTATGACCTATAAACTTCAAACTGTGTGTCTCAGCCCATAACGGAATCAACAGTCCCTCGCCTCCAACACCTGGCTATTAGTGGACTCAATCTTACCCTATTCTGTTTCTATCTCTGTTTGTTTTGTTTAGTTCTGTGTTTTTGTTATTTTTGTTGCTGCTTTTCTTTTTCTTCCCTCCCTTTTCCTCTACTTTTTTTCCCTTCATCTCTCCCTTTTTTTTACTCTGTGCCCACTCTACTAGTCTTCATTTCTCTATTTCATTGCATCCTTTAATCTTATTGCTAATCTCTACCTCCCCTATCTCTCTGCTATCTAACTCCTTGGTAACCCTTTCACTTCCAAAAGGTGATGCTTGAATGGTGTTAATATATCCGTGGTTAATTTTAAGTCTGGGCATTTGATCATAGTTCTGGCTTATGAGGTTGGATGGGTCAGAGCAACAACTACCAGTTTACCATTTCTTGGGTTATGTTTGATACTGTTAATGCTTAGTGCTTTTCTTGAGTTGTGTTTGAAACCATTAAGGCTTAGTGCTAATCTTAAGGGTCCTAAATATTAGGAAACAAACATCACCAGACAATAGGGCAACTATAGAGCCAAACACATCAGCAGGGAAGAAAGTTCAGAAATGAGGAAACATTCAAAATCTCAAATGCAGAGATACTCACCCCTAGGTAATATGAGGGGAAGGGAAATGGAGAAATCTGAAACTCAATCACCAGGACTCTCTGAGGTAGTAACTAAAGAAGATCTAATACAGTGGAAATAAGAACTGATTTCTGAGATGAAAACAGAGATACTGGACATAGTTAATGGCATGATTAACAAAGCTAAAGAGGAAATAAGGATCTAATGGAATCTGAGATATCAAAAGCAATGGAACCTCTTAAGCAGCTACAAATAGAAACTCAGGCAATCAAAAAAGAAAATGAAAGTTTAGGCACTAGAATAAGCACTGTAGAAGACCAAATCTCAGATCTAGAGGACACGATCACAGCCTATGAACAGGAAAGACATAATTTATGGAAAAACACAAAAAACTATGAGAAATATATTCAGATGATTCAAAGAAGAATAACATAAGGATGATTGGAATTACTGAGGAAGGAGGAGACAATACAAAAGACATAAAAAATTTGTTCACAGAAATAATAGCAGAAAACTTCACAGACAAAGAAAGAAAATTAGACATCCAGATACATGAAGCGTACAGAACTCCACACTGCCAAAATATACAAAAACCCACACCTAGGCATATAATTATAAAAATTCCAGATATTAAAATAAAGAATGAAATATTCAAAGCAGCTAGAGAAGAAAAAATCACCTACAAAGGGAAGCGCATCAGAATCACAGCAGATTTTTCAAACCAAACACTCAATGCAAAAAGAGCCTGGAGTGAAGTGTTTCAAATCTTAAAGGACAACTTCCAACCCAGGCTGATTTTCCCTTCAAAGTTATCTCTGAAAATTGAGGGGGAAATAAAATACTTTCATGACAAAGAACATCTTAAAAACCTCATGTATACAAAACCCACACTACAAAATATCCTAAAGGATATCTTGGAGAAAAAAAAAAGAAAATTATAAACCCATGAAATCCAGCAGAGTCATCCCACTGAGCCAAACAAGAAACTGATGGTAAAAAAACAAAATCAAAGAATAAAAGAGCCTAGAACAGGAAATCATGACAGCCCTAAGTCTATCCATATCAGTCATAACCATTAATGTCAGTGGTCTCGATGCACCAATTAAGAGACACAGACTGGCAAAATGGATCAAAAAGCAAGATCCTACAATCTACTGCATACATGAGACACACCTAATCCAGAGAGAAAGCCACAGACTGAAAGTAAAGGGATGAAAAATAATTCTCCATACAACAGTAAACTGCAAAAAAATAGGAGTAGCTATCTTATTTGCAGACAAAATAGATTTTAAACCAAAACTAATTAAAAGAGACAAAGAAGGTCACTATATTCTCATACAGGGAACTATCCAAGAGAAAGAAATAACTGTCTTAAATATTTATGCCCCAAACTCAGGTGCACCCAGCTATATAAAACAAACATTAATGGAAATTAAAAGCCAGATAAGCAGCAATACAATAATAGTAGGCGACTTTAATACCCCACTGTCACAAATAGACAGATAGACTGGACAGAAAATCAATAAAGAAGTGCTTGAGCTAAACCAAACTCTTTAACAAATGGACTTAATAGATGCCTACATAGTACTTTACTTCACTAAGTGAGAATTTACATTCTTCTCAGATGCTCATGGATCATTCTCCAAAATAGATCACATGCTACTTCATAGAATAGGTTTAAATAAATGCAAAGGAATTGAAGTTGTCCCCTGAATACTCTCAGATCATAGTGCCTTAAAACTAGAGATGAAGAGCAAAAAAAAGAATAAAGAAAAACCCAAGACTTTCACAAAGACATGGAAATCGAACAATACACTACTGACTAACCAATGGGTCACAGAAGAAATTAAAGGTGAAATTAAACAGTTTCTATAATTGAATGATAACCCCAGTACAATGTACAGGAACTTATGGGATACAGTGAAAGCAGTTCTATGAGGGAAATTCATAGCAGTGAATGCCTATTTCAGGAAAACAGAGCAAGCTCAAACTAACAATCTAATGATGAACATTAAGCTACTAGAAAAAAAGGAGCAAAGCAAACCAAGATCTTATACTAGGGAGGAAATCATAGGGATCAGAGCAGAAATTAATGCAATGGAGACTAAGAGAATGTTACAGAAAATCAACAAATCAAAGAGTTGTTTTTTTTGAAAGGATAAGTAAAATTGACAGACCTTTAGCCAACCTTCTTAAACAAAGAAAAGAAAAGGCTCAAATCCATGCTGTTAGAAATGAAAAGGGGGAAATCATCACTGACCCAGTGGAAATACAGAGGATAATAAACACATACTTTGAAAATTTATATTTCAATAAAATGGAAAATGTAGAAGAAATGGATAAATTCCTAGATACATACAAACTTCCAAAGTTGAATGAAAAGGGTATAAAAATGTTAAACACCCTGATATCAATCTGTGAAATTGAAAATGTAAAAAAAAACTTACCAACAAAAGAAAGCCCTGGGCCTGATGGCTTCACTGCTGAATTCTACAAAACTTGTAGAGAAGAGTTAACACCACTACTCCTCAAACTCTTCAATGAAATTGAAAAAGGGAAGCAGCACTACCATATTCATTTCTGGAAGGAACCATTACCTTGATCCCAAAAGTAGAGAAAGACCCAACCAAAAAAGAGAATTACAGGCCAATCTCCCTAATGAACGTTGATGCAAAGATCTTCAATAAGATACTAGCAAACAGAATACAGAGAGTCAATCAAGAAGATCAGACACCCTGACCAAGTTGGATTCATCCCAGGGATGCAGGGATGGTTCAACATATGTAAATCAATAAGTGTAATACACTACATTAACAGACTCAAGGATAAAAACCATATGGTCATCTCAATAGATGCAGAAAAAGCATTTGACAAAATTCAACATCCGTTTATGATCAAAACCCTGCAGAAAATTGGAATAGATGGCCTGTATCTCAAACTAATAAAATCTATTTATGAGAAACCAATAGCCAGCATTACCCTAAATGGTCAAAAACTGAAACCTTTCCCACTAAGATCAGGTACGAGACAAGGATGTCCACTTTCACTTCTGTTCAATATTGTGCTGGAAACATTAGTCATAGCAATGAAGCAAGACAAAGATATAAAAGGGATAAATATAGGAAATGAAGAAGTTAAACTGTCATTATTTGCTGACGACATGATACTCTATCTAGAGGATCCTAAAAACTCAACCAAGAGACTGCTAGACCTAATCACCAAATTTAATAGTGTAACTGGATGCAAGGTTAATGCTCAAAAATAATTAGCCTTCATATACACAAACAACAGATTCACTGAACAAGAAATTGGGGAATCAATCCCCTTCACAGTAGCAGCCAAAAAAAAAAAAGAAAAGAAAAGAAAAGAAATATCTAGGAATTAATCTAACAAAGGAGGTGAAAGACCTCTACTGTGGAAATTACAGCACTCCAAAAAAGGAAATAGAAGAAAATACCAGCAAATGGAAAAACATCCCTTGTTCCTGGGTTGGAAGAATCAATATTGTCAAATGGCTATACTCCCACAATTATTATACAGATTCAAGGCAATCCCAATTGAACTCCCAAAGGCATATTTCACAGATCTAGAGAAAATAATCCAGAAATTCATCTGGAATCACAAAAGACCTAGAAGAGAAAAGCAATTCTAAGCAATAAGGACATGATGGGGAGTATTACGATCCTCAACTTGAAACTACTACAAAGCCACTATGATGAAAACGTCATGTTACTGGCAAAGCAACAGACCCGAGGACCAGTGGAGTAGATTAGAAGATTCAGAAACAACTCTAGACACACTAAGTTATCTCATTTTTGACAAAGAAGCCAAATACCCTCAGTAGAGGAAGGGTAGCCTCTTTAACAAATGGTGCTGGAAAAACGGGACTTTAGCCTGCCAAGGACTAAAGCTACACCTAGCTCTTTCACTGTGTACTAAAATAAAATCAAAGTGGATTAGTGACCTAAATATTAAAACAGACACACTAAACCTGCTACAAAACAGGTTAGGTAAAAATCTTGAAGACATTGGTTTGGGGAAAGATTTAATGAACAAATCCCCTATAGCACAAGAACTGGTAGAAGAAATCGATAAATGGGATCTCATCCTACTGAGAGGTTTCTGCACAGCAAAAGGAACCACCAGCAAAGTGAAAAGGCAACCAACAATATGGGAAAGAATCTTTACCAGCTGCCTCTCAGACAAAGGACTACTATCTAGAATATATAAAGAGCTCAAAAAAATCAATCCACCCAAATTTAAAGACCCTATTCAAAAGTGAGCATCTAAAATGAACAGACACTTTTTGGAGGAAGAAATAAAAGCAGCTAAGAAGCATATGAAGAAATGTTCAACATCACTAGTTATTCGAGAGATGCAAATGAAAACAACATTAAGATTTCATCTCACTTCACAAAGAATGGCTGCCATTTCAGAATTAGCCAGGAACAAATGTTGGCGAGGCTGCGGAGAAGAAGGAACCCTTCTCCACTATTGGTTGGGAATGTAGACTCGTACAACCCCTGTGGAGAACAGTTTGGAAATTCCTCAAAAAGCTAGGATTGAAGGTGTCATTTGACCTGGCCATTGCTCTGATAGGTATATACACACAAGAATTAAAAGATTCATATCACAGTGACATATGTGCACCTATGTTTATAGCAGCTCAGTTTGTGACTGCGACATCTTGGAAACAACCCAAATGTCCATCAACTGGAGACTGGATAAAAAGTTGTGGTTCTTACAGTGCTGGGCGTGGTGGCTCACGCCTGTAATCCCAGCACTCGGGAGGCAGAGGCAGGAGGATTGCTATGATGTGAGTTGGAGGCTGAGCTCAGGGCCAGCCTGAACCACAAAGCGAGACCCTGTCTCAAAAAACCTTAAAAAAATTTTTTTTTAAAAAGTTGTGGTTCTTCCACACAATGGAGTATTACTCTGCCATAAAAAAATGATAAGATTGAATCATTTATACTTAAATGGACGTACCCTAAAGACATCCTCATAAGTGAAATAAATATGTGTATATACGTATCTTTTCTCTGGTATGAGAAAATAAAGATATAAATGAGTTCTAGAATGTGTATTATATATTGTGAAATAGAAAACACTCAAAGCATAGTGGATTGAAGGGGGAAAAATAATGAGACTATAACAAAAAAGAACAGAAACAAAGTTTATGTATATAGTGTGTGGGGGTGGTAGGATGGGTAGCGCTATGGGAAAAAATGAGAATTAAGTTGTGTCATGTACTGGTACAAAATCTCATTGTTGAATGCAATTGTGATTTGTATATGTGATGTAGCAATAAATATTTCTATTAAAAAAAGAACAATGAGAATTGCCATGGATGAGACCCATCAACAGATACTAACATTCACAAGTGAAATTTAAGAAGAAATACTATATTTACAATATAAAAATATGTCTCCGATTAGGAACTTTGTAGTGGAGCATCAGTTATTGGTAATGGCAGCGATCTCCATGCATTAAGATTCAACTCAAAGTAATGCGTGTCAACTCGATGTCCTCCCTGATATGATGCCTTGATGTGGAAACCTGCCTCATCCTGAAGAGTTTCAGTCTGTCATGAGAAAATATCCAAACAAAAGAACATTCTGTATGATAATTGACCTGTGTTCTTTGAAAATATCAAGGTCGTGCATGGAACTGTCCCAGTTTGTAGGAGCCTGAGAGGACTTGGCAACTAATTAAATGTGAACTCTACAAGAAAAAGTGATAGTATATCTTAGTTTTGATAATTAATTTGTAACTGTGAAAGTTATTCACAGAATGTGAACTCGGGTGCAGGTCATGTAGAAATTCTAATTTTTCAACTTTTCTGGAAGTCTAAAATTATCACCAAAGTAAAAAATCTAAAGGATTCAATTGTTGATGAAAATTTTATGAAGAAATTTTGTCTTCTCAATAGTATATGAATGTCTAATCTAAATGCTTTGGAAATATAATTTAGTTATATGATCTTGTTCCTATCAGTTTTTATTTAATTTTCTTTATGTGTAGTTATGTTTGTACTGTGTCTAGTCTTCTATTTTAAAAATAGATCCAAACTTTTTGTTCTTCTCTTAGGAACAGTAATTCTCTGTATAGTTTAAGACAAGACAGACTATATTGAGCTTTAAAATACTGATATTTATTTATCTATCTATCTTTTCAAATACCTGAAATGTGTATATTACATTGATCTATGTTTATGGGATGAGAGCAGCATTAACTGTGCAATAACTATAATTAAAATCTAGGTAAGAAAATAATTACAATGTTTTTGTACAATTTAGGAATTAATGCTATTATAATATATATATTAAAATAACATTATATATCATAGCAATTATATCCACGATTGTGATAGCATAAAGGAAGAGATATTTTCTTCTTAAAGAATTACACAAAGATTACACTAGACATAAGTGCAAAATTTTCAGGTGTGGAGAAAGGAAAATTGAAGATAGAAGATCAAGCTGAGGGATGGGAAGAGCCTCTGGAGAGATTGTGAATTGCAACAGGATCAAAGAACAGGCTCATATTTAGTTGTGCTATTTATATTCTGACATCTTAATAGTATGTGCAGACTACCTGCCACTAATTATCTTAAATTAGGAATATAAATGGGTAGGTATAATTTAGGTCAAAGAAAATCCTTTTCCTTCAAAATTTATCACTTCCTCCTAAATTTTTCAACTTTTCTGGGATTCCTCCTAGAATGGTAACATGTAATAAGTTTGCCAACATGGTGAATTTATGGTAGAAAAAGTGAGAAAGATACTAAAATAGAGAAACAGGCTAGAAAAGAAGTTGGCAAATCATGAGTATTCCGAGACATGATAAATGAGAGCCCTGCTCTCTGAGACGGAGGAATCCTGCAGGGAGCAGAAAGAAGGTGCTGACCTGAGATCAGAAGGGTATGTGAAGAGGAGGATCAGAACTGGTAACGGTAGGTATGGCAGTTGTAGAATATATTTTTTAAATGTAAAAATAGAAAATCGAAATAAAAGGTAAAGGAAGATACTACAAAGTGAGATCCTGTCTCAAAAACCTTTTTTAAAAAAGTGTAAAAAAAAAAAAACAAAAACAGACTGCTTTCTTTGGCTATAAAATTGATCAGCTTTTGTTATACCAAGAGATGATTCAAGAAACTTCTTTATTTACATCTTTTCACTTATTATGTCTCTTAATGTGTCTTGGGTACTTTTTCTATTGCTGGGACATAATACTCAGCACCCAGGTTAAAGGAGAAAGGTTTATTTAGCTTCAGTTTCAGTTCTTCAGTTCGTAGCTGGTGGGGCACTGAGGAGGAGGACAAGGCAGAGGGCCATCACAGAAGAGAGACAGTCCATGGCAAAGCACAGCAGGCAGAAGGCTCCAAGCAGCAAGCAGTCTACAAGCAACAGCCAACAACCAATTTCAACCTCCTTCTGTTTTTTTCTATTTCATCAAAGTGACTTTTTCTTAGTTCTAAAACTACACCATAAATCAATCCTGGCATTGAATCTTTGATCTCAGCATCACACACCCTATTTCAGGCACCTCCAAAAAGCCCCACCTATGACCACATGAGGCTTTGAGAGAGACATCTGGATACAAGCCATAACATTATACATACTAAAAACAAGAATCGCATATATTTAATGTATACAGCTAATACGTTTGGACATAAGCATCCAGGCATGAAGTCATTTCCACAATCAAGATAATAAAGAGATCCATCACCTCTGAAAGTGTCCTTAATGTCCTTTTGAGTCTTGGAATTGTTTTACTTTCTTCAGGTGGCTTAGCATAAGATCCACCATCTCAACAAAACTTTAAATGTTCCATAAATATTGCTGGGCAACAGCTCTGTGAAATTTGCTCATCTTGCATAACTAAAACTTTATGACCTTTAGAGAAGAACTCTCTATTTCTCACGTCCTCTCACCTTGATTGGCACCTTTGTATTCTCTACTTCTGAGTCTATTTATATACCTCCTGCACAGTAAATAAACTGTGAATTTATCTTTCCCTGACAAACTCATTTTACTCAGCATAGTGTCCTCCAGGTTCATCCCTGTTAAATGTCACAATTTCTTTTCTTGGGCTGAGGAGTTAGCTCAGTGATTTGCCTGCCTGGCAAGCACAAGGTCCTGAATTTGATCCCTGGTACAGAAAGGAAAAAAAAATACTTTCTTTCTTTTTAAGATTAAGTAGTAGTTTTGGTCACTCTTGTGTATATTTAGTGTTGTTGGTCACCCATGTTCTGACAGAAATGCTGTAGATGATTCAGTGTTGTGATGATTTGTCATTTTGCATTTAACTGAAGTTAACCACAAACTGATAATATTCAGCAGACTGAACCTCTGTCTCCCTTTTCCTTTCATACTGAAAGTCTATCTAAAGAAGAAATGAGTAAAAGTTAAAAAGCACCTTTCTTTGGTGAGATTACTTCTTATGGAGAACATAATTATGGATAACTACTGAGTAATGATCACTGATAACTATTGTAATTTCAACTCCATTTTTATAGTTAACTGAGACACAGAAGAATTACGTAGTTTTCTCAATAACACACAACTTATAAATGGCAGTGCTGGATTCAGGCCAAGGGGCTCAGCTTTCAGCTACTGCCTTAAACCCTCAGGAAAACTGGCATCTCCCTGGTGAGAAGTCTAAAGAACTTAAGCAGAAGTCTTTGGAGCCATGGAGAGAGTAGAACTTCTCATGAACCTTGAGTTCCTTACGAGATACATAAAAGTAGACTAGAATTTACCCATGTAACTTGGGGTGACCTCATGACTCTTTGAGCTAGCCACACCCATTTCCATAAAGCAGGTACATAGTACAGTCAACATATACATAATGTCACTCTGAAGCCTTTACTTAGCTATCAACTGAATGGCTATGGACTAGGAATATTTAAATTTCTTATAGATCTACTATTCTGCTACCTTTTAACAAAGTGACTCCTAGTTTATTAGTGATTTTAACAGAAAAAGGTTAATATCACAGAGATCCTTTGACTGTTTACTACATGCTGGAATTATAGATTGATTTGAGTAATATTGTGTTTCTTCTGAATTTAAGTGTTTGGAGTGTCACTGAAGTCTCATTGTGGGACATTTTTTCAAAGGAAAATCTTTCAGATACATCTGGATTAAACAACTCTGAAAAAGATATGGTGTTTACCTGTGGCTTACAAAATAATTCACATTTTCTTGGAAAATGAGATCTAAAAAAACAATCAGTATATCAATACCAAAATAAATTTGAAAAGGATCTACTATGAAATTAGGTTTCCCAAGTAAGATACAGTTTAATAAGAGGGCATTCATTCTGTCTTCCTCCTGGTGGGGATACTCTTCATTTGAATGTAAAAATGATGACATGATTTGAATCATGCAGTTAATATGTATGAAGCCTGATGGCTTTTAAGATCAAAGGATTGTGTTTCAATTTAAATGTATGGATGTTATATTATAAAAACAAAATAGTTGACAGGAAGATAAATTAAGCGACATTTTGTGTATTTTCTTACATCCCTTGAAGAATTTGCAAAAGTATGCATTTGAAATTGTGTAAGAAATACGCAAGTAGGAAATAACTTGTATAGATTTTTTAAATGCCCTAGTACTGTTCTGCCCTTGAGTCAAATTGTATTTTGACTCCTCTCTTTGTAAAATGCGTTTGAAGTATTGTTCATTATTGTTGAATTTCAATATGATTGCAAATTAAATGATGCAAAACTCAATAAAGTAAAATACACAAAAGACCAATTAACATGTTATCTCAGTAAGTAGAGAGAGGGCTGAGGAAACATATTGTTCTACACTGTAACATATAATTATGATGTAGCCATAAATCAGAAAAATATCATAACTTGTTTAGGTGCCCAGGTGGCTTTTAGGAAGATCGATCAGTTCCTCTTCCCCCCTGGAGATGAGACTTCATAGTTATGCCTACCAATTTAAACAGAATAATTTCTCCAAGTCCCCACAGTACGTGTGCTTCGGTGTGAACAGCGTGCAGTTGATACTGTTTGCGAGGTGTTATCTCCTTGTCTGTTCCCCTTCCAGATGCCCTGTATGACGTCATCACAGTGGGGGCCCCGGCGGCCCATTTTCAGGGATTTAAGAATGGAGGTCTTCGGAAGCTGCTCCATAGATTCGAAACAGAGAGAAGAAAGTAAGTAAAGGCAAAAGGGAAACACGTATTCTCTTCATGATATTATCTTCCATTTGAATAAATCTGTAAACAAGGTTAGGGTAAAGAACCTTGGTCCAGCATATTGAAAAGTTCTTGTCATCTCTAAGCCATTATGTAACTTCAAGTTACCTTCTCCTGAATACCTGAGGAAAAAAATTGAATAAATGAAATCCCTGGGTAGGATGCTTACTGAGTAGTACTTTACTGGCAGAATATATGCTACAAAGAAGTGATATTCTAAAGCTGCTGTGGCTCATTAAAAGAAGAATGTCCAAGTTTAGCCTCTTTGCATCATCTTATGTAACTCTGAAGACATAGACACTTAATGCAAGACGTAGGTCCTGTTTTATAACTCGGACCCTACGAGTGATCTCCACTGCATCCTGAGACAGGCCACATAGCTGCTTCATCTTTTAACACTTGAAAAAGAGACATGCACATGTAATACTGTCCATTTAGTAATGAGAAAACTTTCTATTCCTTAGAGAAAAGGCATGTCACAAAACCAAAGAATTATTGTCATTTACAATTCTATTCCGTCCTTCCTCAGGTGATCATTTGTAGCACGTAGAAGTGTGATCTCACACGGTTCTTGCATCCATACTTTACCCACGCCATGCCCCGTCCACATGGCCTACCCTTTCCTGTTCTCTAGCTGTGACTACTCTCAGTGTCAGCCGTAAAGAGCATTATGGTGTGAAGAATAACTTCCATTTTCAAATAGTTATTATTTTTAGATTAAGAACCCAAATTTTGAGAGTCAGGGCAAAAGAGTCATTCTTATTCATAGTTGGTTTAGTAATAGTATTAGAAAATCTATATGAGCAGGAAAGGTGGAACATCTTAAAGTGTTATCACATTTGTCACATATAACATTTGCTCTTTTGGTGCCCAGATGTTCAGGGGGAAAACATGTAAAGTAAGTTAGAATTGAAAAATTGACATGTTTTATATAAATATATAAATCACACACACAAGTTTATATTATTATAGTTTTATTTCTCTCTTTTTAAAGTATTAAGTTTGGCACAATGCTATTAACTACAGTTCTTATTTGTATTTCTTCCAGTTTCTGTTTTTGTGGGGTAAAGTTTACATTTCTGTGAAATTGTATTACACATGCAGATTATTATTATCATAATCATCACACAGAACTGTTTGATCCCACTGAGGGACTCTCAGATTACCTCTTAATATTCATACCCTTTCCTGAAAGCAGTCTGCTCTAGAAAAATGTTTCTGTTGCCTTACTGCACTGCACTAAAAATCAGAGTTCCAGTGATAGAAAACTCAAAACTGCCAGGAAGAGGAATCTCCACTGCACTCTATCACAAGTCATTTGAAACCAAAGACAACACCAGGGAGAAGTCTTTCTCTTTTCTGAAGTGGGAACGGGAGCAGGAGATAGGTGGTGTGGAGGACAGATGCTTCTCTCCCAAGGACAAACGTTTCTCACGGACATGCTTCAGTATCTTCCTTTGAGTAAGGGAGGGACATGAGATCTTTACACTCCCAGACCAGGTAGATCTGATTAAAGGATTTAGGTTCCATTGTATCACTATTTTCTCAGTCCTTTGATGATGTTCCCTAGTTGTGTTTTGTTTTAAGTGTGTGTGTGTGTGTGTGTGTGTGTGTGTGTGTGTGTGTTTCTGTGTGTGTATTCCCTGAAACTGAACCTACGGGTTCCACACTGAGCCACAACATCAGCCCTTTGGTTATTTTTTTAAATGCTGGAACATTGTCCAGGCTGGGCTTGACCTCACAGTCCTCCAGCTTCAGCCTCCCAGATTGCTGGGATTACAAGCACGTAACACCATGTCTGGCTGCGTTGTTGATTGATGTGTTGCTGCTGTTGACATTTTGCGTCAGAGAACGCTTCTCTGGAGGCCACGTTGGGACATATAGGAAGCAAGAAGACAAATGAACATGGACCTCATTATGGTATCATTTCTTAAATTATCAGGTACCTGGTCAAGCTACCAGCTTCCTTCACCTCTTGGACTCATTCAACATGACTTCTGTAGTTAATGAAGCATATTTTACTAGCACAAGTGAAATGGGTTATGATTATTCCATCTTATCTAGAACTGGAAGTCTACCTTGAGAATTCACTTAATTATTTTTGTTTTGTTTTTCAATCAAATTATAAAGTGGGTAACATAATTAAAAAACTAAAATCTATGCACAGGGCACCTAGAACTGATTGAACATAAGGTATTGGTATTTTAGATGAGAAATGGAATATAACTATATAATTTTACAAAACACCATGATAGGCTATTGGCAAAGGTAAATATTGAGTTGTATAATTGCACCCTGAGTAACATTTCTTCAGTTCTTAATGTCTGTGTAAATGTTGGAATGCTTCACGTTTTCACTCCTCACTGAGATGTTACATAAAAACACACCCACACTCACAGATCTAGAATTGAATTTAAGTTAAAATTAAGAGAAAAGTGTAAAGAGTGCTTTTAGATCATAATTGCAATATGTTTTATTATTGTTATGTATCCAAATGCTCTTTTACTATTTGTAAAATGCCGTAGGATATTTTAATATTAACTTACAGCAGCTCCACAGGGAAGTATATGGGTCCAGTATGGTTTGCTGAGGCAGCATACAAGCAAACATTAGATTAGCTCATCTGTTAAGAGCTACCCTAAGGAAAGACTTAATTTCTAAACAAATATTAGACCATGCTACAAAATTTAAGCTACAAAATTTACATTTCTCAGTTAAAGCCAATTCAGAGGAGTATATCTGACTATAAGGTCACTACCTTAGATTTTAAAGTAAGTAATCAAGTTTACAATGAAGAGAATCACCTTAAGAGAAGGAAATTTGCTTTGTCTCTTCTTCCTTTTGAAATACCCACAACTCCCAAACAACAGCGAAGTTGGACACATTCTGGGGAAGCTAGCACCATCATTATACTATTTAATCCTCATTTATTTTCTTCTCAGCTGAGCCAAAGAAATATATTATCATCATCTCAAAACAGATATGATTTATATTTCTATTCCGTAGTGATCTACTTTTTGATGAATACATTGACCACGTAATAAAAAAGTTTACTTGGCATAAGAAAAATCTTGCTTTACTACTCTATAATGCAAGTGAGATCATGTACAAATGTACTCTTAAAAGTTTCAAAGCAATCAGGAAGATTAATCTTTACAAGCACAGATACCTGAGTGTATTATTCCTTTACTCAGAGATTTGGAAGGAGTTTATGCTTATCCCCCAAACATTCAAAGCCGGGGTGATTTTTCAACATTCTGCCTTCATCATCCACCACTTCTGTAGTTGCTTCTGAAATGCAATCTGTAGAATGCCTTCCTAATGGATTTTACACATTTCCAACATGGCCTCTTTCTTTGTTCTCTTCCATTTCATGAAAATTCTCCTGTCTCCTCATCTCCGTCCCATTTTCCTTTTTTCTGTCAAAACCATCTCTCCAATCCTATTGAAAATTTTCCAAATGGTCTGTCCTGATTCCATGATGATCATTAAACCCTCCTTATTTCTCAAGATGGCTTGCTTTTCTCCCTTAACCTATGTTTATTTCCATGATAGCCTCCTAGATAACAGTAATGGTGAATTATGTTTTTCTTACCTCATATTTTTATAACGAGATGTCTTGTGAGTGAGAGACGATACTTTTGAGGTTGAATTTTGCACAGTGCCTCATAGACCATTCTGTGTAGCAGTAGTCTACAGATCAAGTTCACCAACATTGTCATTCACATGTGCATCAGCTGAAAACTCTCTGGGAAGAGAAAGTTTAAAAGAAAAACTCCAAATACAGTGAGATCAATCATATATATACCAGAGGTTCTCAGGATCATCTGCAGATCAGAATCACCTTCAGAGTTTTAGAACAAATGGTGAGCATGCCTCCTGTCTGTTCCTTTATTTCATCCAAGCCACAAGCTATTGTTTGGTGCCTCCCACACCCAGAACAAGGCTTCCCTTCACCGTAAATCCGTTCAGTCACACCAAAGCTAAACTAAACCTCTTAGCAGATTAATCCAGTACCACACACTCTTAACCCCGGCCTCAAGTATACAAGATCCAGCCACCTCACAAAGCCCCACCTTAAGAGCATGTGAGTGCTTGGGAGGATATCTAGATACAAGCCGTACAAGGCACACACATGAGTTTGACTTGAAAACTGTACAGAATCTCGATTTCTGTATAGTATGAGGAAAGAAAGTCTTTGGGAAAAAAATATTGGTTAAAGTACAGAAGAGAAATATTTTAACTCACTGGCAGTTTTTGGGTAAAGGTTCTAAAACATACTCATTAAACAGTTACACAATGAAATGAAGTCTGAAAAGCAAGCTATAAGAATTTTGCTCTGCAATAACTTAGGTCTTAGAAACAATTAAAATTAAACATACTGCAGAGATTTTCATGCTATGAATCTGAGACTTTGGTAAGAGGAACAAAATCCTAGCTACACATATCTCTGAAAAGACTAACATTAGGTGATTTGTAACCCGTGGCTTTACTTGTGACAGCATGCATCCACTTGCACTGGGATCAATGATATACTTAGACACTGTGTGCGAAAGCTTGCAGATATAAACCAAGTCTTTCAGCATTGTTTAAGAGAAAGGGGAAGTTATCGCTGTCATATATTTTTTGCTTCCTTTGCACATATCAAATTTCATCAGGAAGATCAGACCCAGCCAAGACTTTGACTAAGCCAAATCATGACCTGAAAGCATAACCCTTCCATTAAGATAAAAGCACTTCCTGAAGACTTTGTAAAGAAGAAAAGAGGTCAGTGTGGGAGGTGTCAACTTCCTGTAGGTATTTTAATTCTTTGCAATCCGTAAGTTGGACTAAACTCAGATTCAATGCCAGCAACTGATTTCAGTGTTAAATGCCTGGCTGACCATTTATCCTACTTACCTCACTACCACCCCTGCTCCAGATGCAAAACCAATATTAGTTACCCCACAGCTTCAATCTGAAGTGAAAACTATCTAGTTTTGAGGAACATAAACTAAAATTCTGCCCGTAAGAATGTCTTGGGCTATACTTAAATCTACAAGAATTGTGGACTGTACTAGAATTTGAGGGAATTTTATGAAGCAAATAAAACAATGTTTTAATCTGTTCCCGCTGCTGTAATGACATACTTTAGCAAAGTCATTTATAAAACAACTGAATTTCATTGCTTATAGTTCTGGAGGCTGGAAAATCCAAGAGAAAAATGCTAGTAGATTGTGTGATAAAGGCTTATTTCTCATAAGGCGAGACGGCAAGGCAGCCCTCTGGATCCTCATTTACAGGAATATTAATCTCATTCAAGAGGGCAACACCTCGCTGACATAATTAGCTCCTAAATGAAAGCTCTGCCTTCTATTATCATCACCTTGGTGATGATGGGACAACTCAAGAATTCACAGCATAGTTAACAGTAAGGCAAAGAGTTAAACAGGTCTGACCTTCTACGAGATCAGTGATTATACACTCACAGTGCAAAACGAAGAAATGGAACTGAGAAATTTCTTTAAGATTGTAAGAAGAAATGCACGCAGGTTATTTCCTCACTCCTTATTATGAACAAGAGGCTGACTGTGTGAGAGGGGCGAGATCTGAGGAAGAATCAGGCCAGAATCTACAGTGTGACAGACAACAGACTAAGCTAGAACAGAAGAACCGGATACACAGCGTCATACTGGCACCTTTGAAATGAATTTTGCAGATGGAAGCCCTGGCTCCTGTGAAACCTGATGGAAGTGAAATCTAAGCGAAGAGTTTGAGCTAGTGGTGTAAAACTGAGATGTCTAAGCAAAGTGCTCCAAAGCATCTGTGAGTCTTTTCATGCCTATTGTGTGATGGGTGAGCAGAATGGTCCGTAGAACAATACCCATTTAAAATCTTTCCCTTCCAAACTCAGATGAACTTTCTTATCACTTTCTATTAAAAAAGAGAATGCAGGATTCGCATGCATATATCATATGATTTGACTGGGGCAAGAGACAGAATTGTTTCTCCTCTCAAGGTCTTTATCCTGGCCTACTCCTCACACACATTTATCTTGTCACTTGCCACTAGAGCCAATTGGAGTCAGAGACCCCCATTCTGCTTAATATTCTGTATGGATCCATAAGTTTTGTCATTTAGATCACAAATAGTAATATTTTGATTTTTTAATCAAATATATTGAATTATTTTACTGACACATGTGAAATTTCACAAAGATATAAAGAACTATATAGAAATGGGGGAAGAAATTAGAAGCATCCATAACAGTAACTGATGCCATATTGATATATCCTCATCCAGTCTTTTTTGGCCCATATAATCTGTATTTCTATGTTCTTTCTATTATTGATTCAAAATAATTAGTAATTAGTTCTTGAAAGTCATATTATCTATAATACAAATGGAATGCTGTATTTCTAAAACGGCTCCTTTGTTTGAGTTTCTTTGGAAGTTATTCCTGACATTCCAAAGCTAAGCTGTTTAAAAATATCAGTCTCAGAGGCAATAGCTAAAATTCGCCTCTCATTTGCTCTTAAACACAGCTTTGTGTTTCCCTTCAGGAAGAAATCTTTCTGTCATAACACTTAAAAATTGGTATAATGAAATCACATCGACACAATGGAAATAGAAAAAAAAAAAACGATATTTTTGTTTTTACTCTCTCTTTTGAACCATGTCCATTTCCTAATATGAATGACATTTTGAAAGAGATAACAATTTAATTTTTGTGTTGATTATAATTTGATTCCTTGGGGATGTATTTTCTTCCTCTCCTGAGTTGGTTCCCCATTGTCCACTTGTAGCTCCAACTTTATTCTTATTTTGGCAAACAATTACAGCTCCTTGTACAAAATACCATATCTTCAAGAAGAAATTAGCTATATCTCTCATCTGTAGCTTGGGATAGGAAAATAAATGCTTTTAATTGAATAAACCCGTGAGACTCGACCATGCTATACAGAGTGAAATTGAGGTTTGCGAAGCACTGAACTAAATGTAGTGAGACTTAATGGGAAGGTTTTTGCTAAATTGCATATGATCGTAATGAATTTATAATGTAGCTCCCTCCTTCTTTGTACTTTTTTAAGATGTAGACAAAGATAAGACTTGCTTGTAGCATACAAAATCAAAGAATAAGAAGGCAGATATAGTGAAACCTACCTTTCCAATCTTCGTTTCCAAAATAGACTGATATGAGCTGGTTGGTGTGCTTTGCTGAAAGATTTCGTCTAGGAGGATCAAAGTATTTAAATTTGTAGTAGTAGAATTTTTTGCAGAATTTTTTGTTCGAGTGTAATTAACTAATACACTACTGCTTGTCACTTAGATAATTTCTAATGTATTGTTATGACCACTTATCCCTGCAAGATTTACTTTATTCATATACCTGCAACATTATGTTTCTCCTTGATAAATTCCTACAAATTGAGTTTTGTAATAATGAAGTGATTTAATTTTACAGATGGTGCAAGTTAGCCCTCTAAAAAATCATATTAATATGCATAAAGTTACAGTTTCTCACAGTTATGAGTAATGAGCTCAGACACTATCCTCACGTTGAGTAGGAAATGGAGGAGTGACCCATATGGTCCAGACATACTTGTCCTCCAGTCACTCCTTTGCTGGTATCCTTTGCTGCCATCTCATCATATCTCCAAGGGAACAGACTGAACCCTTTCCTCTCTTGACCCTAACATGACCTCTATTTCTTAATGAAAGGCACGACCACCATTGTTCTACTAAAAAATTTGGAATCATTTTAATGATTTTCTCTCCCTTCCAGGAAGGTAAAGCGAGAAGGAAAGAACTTTATCTTCATTTATTACTCTAAAAAACTTTCAGTAGTGAATTATTGGATAGAACAATGCTAATTCCATATATACTGATTTGTTTCATTTATACTAATAGTTTCTTTTACTTCAGTGAAAAGACAGTTTGTATTACCTGTTTGTGCCTTTTTTGTAAGAATCTTTTGATTTTATATCTTGTACTAAGTAACTAATGCAAAGATAATGATATATAATGTAATGACTATTATCATCTCAGTATTTTGTTGTGAAAATTTTATGTTTAATAAAACAGAAAAGGAAAGTTGAAAAAAAAATTTAAAAAGATAATCCTAAGTCCTAGAACATATCCTCTAAGTGTTCTACTGCCAGATGACGAGATCACATTTTTTCTCTGCAGGCTGGTTCTTGTCCAATTCATTTCCTCATTTTTGGCTGGAGTAATATTTCTAAAAGGCAAACTTAATCTTGTGATTTCATAATTTTAAAGATCTTAGTTTCATCTTGGATAACATATAGACATATAGAATATGTACCAAAGCCTGCAATCCTGGATAGTGCCAAACTCTATACAACCATTTTCTATCAACATCCACACTTATGATATAATTAATTAATTAGGAGAAATAGTTTATCTACAATAACTACTAAAATAAAATACAGCAATGTAGTGTAATACCGTGGGATCATTATTAAGTCTCAGAAGTTTAGTGAGTTTTATTTGAAAATAAGCACTGAGATAGCACAGGAATCGAAATGGTGGCCAAGATGACATGTGGAGCGGTGACCACGACCAGGTCACATACACAGAGGGACACACTGAACAGAGAAATAGTCCACGCCCCAGACAAGACAAAAATGGGGTAGAGCATGGTTTCCATCATGCTCAGAACACAGCACAATTTAAAATTTATGAATTGTCTAATTTGGGGATTTTTCCATCTAATGTTTTTACTACACTTGGGCATAGATGACGGAAATGATGGGAGCAGAACCTCTGGTTATCAGAGGAGTGTTTCTGCGTGTGATCTGGCTCTGCGTCTTCCAGCCTACTCTCTTGCCCCCTCCGCCACCGTCACTTCCGCTCACCCCACACTGACGCAGAGGGAGCCTCCTCACTGGCACCCTTGTACCGCGGGATTCAGTTGTGCCGGGAAGCCGTCGCTGATTCGGTCTCTGCACGCCTCAGGTGGACAGGCATCCCTGGAGACTGCGCCTGTTCCCACAGCTTGGGCTACTCCTGCCTGTTTTACCCACAGGACCCCAGGAACGAACTTGATAAGAGTTTGTTGCAAGAATAAGGGCACTGAGCAAGTAAACAAAGGGCAAGGATCGCCTTTCCTGGGAGAGGAGAGCAGAGCAGATGCCGCTAACCGCTGTCCGAAGAGACCGGGGCGTCTGAAGCCGGTCACAGACGGAGGTGTTTTGTGGGATTGGAGGTCTCTAGGAATCAGAAACAGACATTTGTAGAGAATGTCTTGTAGATTTTTTTTAAATAGCCATTTCATACATATTCGAATGGTGGTGTACATGGACCTCACTAGAAAGACGAAATGCACGTGTCTATTTTCTGAAAGAAGAAAGGTGAAATTTTTAATAAAAATAATGAAGTTAATTTCTGATTGATTATTAGCAGTGCCATGATGACTATAACATGTTAAAACTGGTGACCTGCTTCCACTCACCCAAAAGCTTGTGAGACCAAGTGTGTGAACTGCAGCTTACTCAGAAAGCAATGTGTGTGTGTCTGTGTGTCAGTGAGTTTCTGTGTGTCTCTGTGTGTATGTGTTTGTGTGTCTGTGTGTGCATGTCTGTATGTCAGTGCGTCAGTGTCTCTCTCTCCTACCCTCTCTCTGTGTGTGTGTGTGTGTGTGTGTGTGTGTGTGTGTATGGTGTGAATCCTATATGGCAGCCCAAAATTTTTAAAAACTAAATCTCTGGGTTAAAAATGAAGAACCTAATCACAAATCAAAATATGTTTGCTGCATGACTGTAGAACTTTAGTGGGACTAAATTTGGTGACAGTAGCAATGTCTGAAACGAGACAAGCATAAAGCTATTTGAATTGCGACATTCAGAAAGCCCTCAACTCACTCTTGGTTTTGCTTAATTGTACTGTAGCCCAACATGCTGCAGGTGATTTCTCTTGACTTTCTGTATTGTTGCTGCAGGTTCTCACTGATGAAAAGCACAGTTAAAATCTCCAGATTTTTTTTTTTAGACAGAGTTTCGCTTATACTTCAGGCTGGCCCTGAGCTCACTAAGTAGCTCTGGCAAGCCTGGAACTCACAGCAATCCTCCTGTATCTGCCATCCTAGTGTTAAGATTATAGGCATCAGCCACCACACCTGGCACTGTGGTATGTGGCACTGATTGCTGGTGGGGGTGAGTCTCCATGCCCAGCAGTGTTGTATGTGTTTACTTGGGATCGAACCCGGGCCCTTGTATATGCAAGGCAAGTGCTGGAGCCACTGAGCTAAATTCCCAGCCCGTCTCCAGGTTTTTAAGGGAAAAACTTGTCAAGTAAGCAAATCATCACAATTTCTGAGGAAAATAATTTGGTTAATGTGAATTCACAATGAAATGTTGACATTTTCAGAGCACTTCAGATGGCTCTGGTTTTGAATGCACATAGATCAAGGGAACAAATTCGGAAAATTAGGACATAAAAGTTAAATCTAATGAACAAATCGTGGAAAGAAGCCTTTGCTTATGCTTATTTTAAAAACTATGAAAATATAACATAGTTGGAGGATTTTTTTTTTTTTTTGTAAGTCAAGAGTTACATTTCTCCTTCACTAGAAACTCAAGCAGTACTTTACCCCACAGCTGAGCAGTCTTTTGGCTTGACTGGATTAAATTAAATGAAGAGGAATTGTATTTTACATGTGAGTACATGTAAAATGTAGAATACAGTTAATGTTGATAAGTTAATAAACTTTCCTTAGTTTTCCTTTCAGCATGATGGAAAGAAGACAGACTGCGGAGGTATTTAGGAAGGCTTGGAAGTTGTTTGGATTTTGTGTGGTTTCTAGTAACAGGAAGTAAAATTGCAGAAGTAGCAGCAATATCTCTCGGCTTCTGTGTAGCGCACGAGGTACAGTGCTGGCTTTCTCTGCCAGTGGCTCATGAGTTCCTGTGACACAGAGCCGCTGAGGGACTGAGGGTGAGCAGGGGAGAGCCCGAAGCTGAGCAGGGCACAAAGGCAAACTCAAGCATCCTCCTGGTTCTGTCAGGTCCTGGTGGCTCATCCTCCTGGCTATGGGAACAACGCTGACAGGTTTTGGCTGAATGCCAGCATGATCACACTTGAGTATGTGTACTGACAGTGTGGAGAAAACCAGAAGAAGGAGAAACAGTGAGACTCCTGT
>PVIR01010353.1:0-50385 GCA_004026965.1 Petromus typicus | reverse complement strand
CTAGGCAAATGAAGGACTTATCTCAAAATGAAAAGAAGAGTAAAAATAGTTTTTAAAGGATTGGGGATATAGCTAAGGGCAAAATTCTGGTTTTGATTGCTAGTACGGCCAACAACAATGACAAAAATCTTAATTTTATCTTTAGATCTGTGAGTCTGAGTTTTGAATCCTGCTGCACCAGAAATGTAGTTTCTGTGTAAAAAAAACTAATCCCTGGTAACCAATTTCTACCTTCCAGTTTCCAAGCATATTTATTGTCAGTATAATTACACCACGAGCATATTCATTTCAAAGTAAAAGGCTCTGTCACTTTTGGTGTATTGGTTGTTCATGTTTTTCTGTGACTGCCTTGAGAGTTCTACGGTTTAGTTAGAAGGGTTGTGAGCTATTTCTCTTTGCTAACTTTCTGCTTGGTTATTTTTTTGTCTCTTATCCTGGCAGGAAAACTAGAAGTAACAATGATATCCTGGTCACAGATATATGAGGTCATAGGCAGTACACATTGTGGAGGCAGAAGACTGGTTGTTCTGTGGGAGATGAGGTTTATATTCTGCTGTTGGACATGTGATAGATGTGATCTTTAGATGAGAAATATGCAGGTTTGCTGACAAAGAAGTTAGAAGTTTCCAGAAAAACGAGAAACCAAGCTTTTGTTCACTACTCAGAACACATTTAAGGTAGTGAACAGAGATTTCTTTTGTTAATTCACTCGCAGAGGGCCATTTATCACTTTGTTGGAGAGAGCCTGTAATTATGCTTATTAAAGAGCATAGCCCAGGTTCAGCTATTAAAAGAATTTTGAATTGTGGTGTGACCAGAGTGTAGTGACGGGTAGCACTTAGGTCTGAAATATTAATTAAGTCAATTTTATATACATGTGTGGTGGGTGATGACCCTGAAAGTTTATGCCAGATCAGGACTAGTTACCAGAAGTAACTATTACCAGAAGTAAAAATTTATTGGATCTCAGAAACGGCATGCTATGTGTGGTGGTGCATGTCTGCGATATGAGTATTCTGAGGGGTTGAGGGAGAAAGATCACAAATGTGAGCTCAGTCTGGGCGATTCGGTGCAAGACTTTGTCTCAAAAGTTAAAGCAACACAAAAAATGATTTTAAGTGACCAAGAATATAGCTCAGGGAAGAGGTTGAGCTCAATATCCACTGCCAAAACAAAACAAGTTTGTATTATTAATTAATTTTTCATGTAAGTTTGTGTGAGTTCTATTTAACTTATAAGATAAATTTATAAATGTTAAGTGCTCATTGCTATAATTTATCAGATCACTTTCTTCGGCTATTTTTCATACTTTAAATTCATCTCTGCTTTATAAGTTTTGCTAAAATCAGCTATTTTTCTTTATTAATTATGAATATGGACACTTACTATAGAGATTTTTAATTTTTTAATAATTGATGTTATTGGTACATTTTATATACAAATCATGATCACACTAGACATTGAGAATTTGTACCGGTATATGAAGCAACTTAATTCTCATTTTTCCCATTCCTCTCCTCGCCCTACAAACCCCTTGCCCTCTAAACACATAAGCTTTGCTTCCTTTTTTTTTTTTAACCATCGAACTTTTTTCTTTCCCTTTTTTACTTACTCCTCCCCTCTTTTCCCTTTGAATATTTTCTATTTCACAATAATTGTCATACATTATAAAATTCATTTACATCTTCAGTTTCTCATACTACAGAATAGCTATGGTATTTACAAATCTATTTATTTTACTTAGAGTATGTCCTCAAGATATGTCCATTTGAATACAAATGACTCAAACTTGTCATTCTTTATGGCAGAGTGATATTCCATTTTATTTTTAAGTTATGCAGACATACAAGAAAGGTTGGCATTTTATGTATTTTACACATGGCATTATTACTCAAAAAATAGATATCTGTACAGAAAATAAATGTTGTACATTTTTCTGACATATAAAAAATTTTGAAAATTGATTCCTGGTGGGGGTATCCTAGCACAAGGTCTATCAAAATTTCTCTGGAAAAGGCTGGCTTGGAAATACGTCAGGCACAGTGGCCTCTGGGTGGTGTGTCAGCTAGCCTGCTCTGCCACTGTTGGATGATTCCATAGATGAGCATGGCAGGATCCCGTGACACTTCTTTTTCCAGAGCTGGACCGTATGTCTGCAGATCCTGCCTGTAGCACGTGCTGCACAGTGAAGGCTCTTGCTCTGGTGTGAAATGACAAAGTAGTGACTTTTTAAGAAGGCCGGTCCTCTAAATTTCTAGAGCAGCAGAATCTAATGTTCTTGGCACCCGAAGCCGTTCATGGAAGAGAGTTTCTTAATGGAATGGGACAGATGGTTTAAGTTTTGGAGTGACTGAAGGGAACATGTAGTCCCAATTCTGCTCCTGTGCAGCGAACAGTAAGGTTCACGCTCCTGTGAGAATCTGGTGTCCAGTGATCTGACAGGGGGTAGAGTTCAGGGGGTGATGTAAGCGACAGAGATGAAGGGCACCAGGAGGAGCGAGGGACCCTTGTTTTAGAGGATGCCAGACCCAATCTCTTAAATCCGTATTACTTTGTGGAAATTCATATAAAAATGATACTCTTTACTTTTGACTCTGGAGAAACTCCCAGCTCCACAAGACATGCAGGTAGGACCGGGTGGAGGATTCCGGATGCTCCTTGTGCTAAAGGTATGCAGAGCAGTCCACAGCCATCCCCACAGTGGGCAGCTCCTTTGATTCCACTCACAGAAAACCATGGGGCCATGGACTACCTTGCTGCAGGCTGTGGCTCCAGTGCAGACCCCTGCTCACTTATCTTTGGGGGTCCTCTGGCCAGGTCATCTTCCTTCCAATAGCATCTTGTCCTCAGTAGGAATAGGAAGGATGGCTGCATTAGCGAGTCTGCCCATTTGACCATGTCTTCCTCCAGCCGCTGAGCCCTAGGAAGAGTTTTCGAGGCACCATGGTAACGGCTAGAAGTGACTTGAGCCTTGAGCCTCTCCCCAAACTCAAGCAAGTGGACTTCTTGGTACCTGGGGGAATTTCTGTATCTCTGTCTCTGTCTCTGTCTCTCTTTCTGTCTCTCCTTCTCTCTCTCTTTTCCTCCTATAAGTTTCTCCCCAGTTTGAGGCTTCATTTCATATAAGCTCCGTCTTTAGTCACTTTCCTGTCCCTGGGACAAACTACCTGATATCCACTACTAAAAAGGAGGAGAGACTTACTTGGCTCACAGTTTCGGTCCATGGTCAGAAGGTTCTAAAGCAGAAACTAGATGGTGGAGGACCTGGTGGAGGAAGGTGCCCAGCTCACAGCGTCCAGGAAACAGAGAGAAAAGGGAAGAAGATCTGGGGAAGGGGATATACTCTTCCAGGCCACAGCTGCTCTCCCAGTAACCTGCCTCATCTAGCCAGGCCCCCCTACTAATAGCACGCTGGGCTCTGGACTGGTCAGTGGATAATCCACTGCTGAGTGTAGCACTTCCAGGGGCTGGTCATCTTCCGCACACATGAGAATTTTGGAGAACACAGCAGATCCAAATCATAGCAGGATCCGTGTTTAGATGTTATGGTGGTGGCTGTAGTACTCAGGACTCTGTCGGTGCTCTTTTGTCCTTATTTTCAAAACAAGATCTCAGTGTGTAGTTCAGATTGGCCTTTAATTCCCTAGGTAGCCCAGGCAGGCCACAGACTCTCTATGGTCTTCTTGCCTGAGCCTCCAGAGTGCTGTGATTATAAGTACGCAGCACTCTGTCTGGCTCTGCGTGTGTTTGTCGTGATGTCTTGTCAGTGAGTGAGTCTGATGCTAACAAGAGGGATGTAACCTCTGGCCATGGTCTAGAGTAACCCCCAGGCAGTGTACAGACAGCTCCAGGAAGCAGATCTGCTGGCAGACCTGGTGCGGGGCGTTTCCTCCAGTGAGTCCCTCCTGTGCTCTCCCTGGGCACTGTCAGGCCGCTCAAGTATCACTGGGTGAATTACTCCTCCAGGGCACTACGCGAGCCCACTTTGATCTCTCTTTTTTAATCTACCATTTTTGTATGTAAATTTCCAACCTCAAAAGATAGTTTCCCAAGGATAGCATCCAAGAGATCTCATAGCCTGAGGATACTAACACTGTTGCTTGGAAGAAGGATGCAGCAGCAGATAAATCTCCCAATGTCTTTGTGGGGGGGGTATTTTTGAGCTACAAGTTTTATGATCAACGCAGTCTGTTGTAAAATGACTTAAAAAAAAATCAATGCTCCTCATGCCTAATGAGGCCCTTAATGGAGAAGGTGATGACGGCCAATGTGGACGTGAGTACTGATGACTCAACCCAGCCCACATATTTTTGCTGTGCATTTCAGTTTAAACACATATCAAGATGGTTACACACATATAACATTTAAAAGACTGTGGCAGACGGGGCTGGGGTAGTAGGAACTGTTCACATTTCTGTTTTGTATAAGAGGCTGTTAGAATAGTCGGAGCTCCTGCAGATCTGTAATAAATCATCTTTGCAACCATAAGCACATCCAGTTGACTGTTCCACACCACCCTGCAGACCCCCCACCCCACCTGGGAGAATTTTAATTCCCGCAGGAAAATTGATCCCACCGGTTCTGCACATTATTCTACCTGTCTCCTATTTAGCCCGTTAGTTTGCTGACAGTAGAGTACACAGCACTTAGCAGCTGGTTTGTGGAACCATCAGTCAGGAAATTGTATGATAAATAGGAGGTAGGCAGGTTTCCTGGCACTTCCTTCTGCTTCAGCAGTTTTCGCCTGACTTTGGAGAAGTCATCATGGGGTGTTTTGTCAAGGGCTGGGGCAGGAGATGGCTGTGGTCTGGTGACTTATTACACATACACTTGAATTATGATGCGCCCCAGCCCTGCTGCTCCTGTGTAAATAATAAGCCACTGTGAGGAGGATAATTACGGTGGCTGCGGGCGACAGGGGCCTCTTCTTCTCCTGTGGGTTTTCTTGCACAGTTTTTTGGGTCCGTGATGGGAAATGCTGCGGATTCATAGAGAAGGGACCAGCCCTGAGCTCTGCAGATTTCAGGGCATCTTTAGAGGAGCAGGGGAGGACCCAAGTCATGGGGAAGCCAGGTGCGGTAAAGGGTGTCCTGTTCGCACTGCTTTTCATTCTAGCTGGAATCAGCGCTTATGCTACAAGCACATCTTGAATTGGAAGCGGGGGTGTTCCATTGCTGTTTCCCAAACAGTGGCTTCAGAGGTGTGATTTCCAGACTACAGTTGTACACTTAGCTTTCATCAGTCCTGAAAAGTTACTCAGAACTCAGTCAAGAGGGAAACACAGAAACTCTGAAACACATAAACTAAAACTGTGCCTGTGGGTCAGATCAAATCACACTCATTTTCTATTCTTTATTTCAACCTTATTCCAGACTGCAGAATTCTCAAATTTTCTCAGGATATGATGAACACTTGGTGTAAACAGCATAATGAGATGTGTCATATACGTTTCAGTCAGAATTAACTGTTTAAACTTCCAAAATACTGTAGACTCAGCAGTTGAGAAATAGCTACTACATGGCCCAGAAGTTGTCTTATATCTTCCTCTTGAATATTTTTTTTTGCAGTGTTAAGTCATTTTCTTTTTTATCCTGAAAGAGTGAACCCAATTCCTGAAAGAATAATCTCTTGAAAGTGAAAAGATGGCAGAGCATTCTCAATGTCAGTAGTAGACCTGTAGGTTTCCCTGGGGGAAGAGGTTTTTAGACTGCTTGGGTCTACGCTTTTGATTTTTAGGATTAACTGCTCGGTCTTCGTCCTGGTGCATATCATCATTGCCACGTCATCATAAATAATTGTTTCTGGGATATAAGAAGAATATACTAAATGTGGAATAGATTGACATATTTTAGCCCTGTGCATGTGTATGTGTGTGTGTGCGCGTGTGTGTGTGCATGCCTGTGTGTTGTGGGATTGTACTGCTTCATCTTGACTCATAGCTACACAAATGACAAATGAGAAAACCAGGTACAGTGAACATTCATTTACCTGGTGGAGAGAATTTAAAGGAGGATACAGCCAACAGCCCAAAAGTAAGGAAATAAAACTCTGTCTTCTAACCCTTAGCTGTCACAGTGTCCCCCGAAGAGCCATATACAGGAGCATGTGAGATGCCCTCAGGAGGTAAATTGTACTTTTGTCGTGCTTACGTTGCACGCATTTCTTGCGATTCTTTCTGATTGCCAAGAGCAGATGGCACATGTAAGCAAGACGTCTGCAGGAGACAAACAGGTTTGCTCAGGTAAAAGGTAAAAGGTATGGAAAGGAACCAGGAGCTACCCCGCTGTATTTGATGGCTGTGGTGTATTTTTTGGATTGGCAGATTCTAAGGCCAGATTTGGTTCTTTGTGGTAGCTTTGTTTCAGGAAACATTCACTGAGTTTGCAGCAGACTTTCAAACTAGTGTCAAAGGTTACTTACAATATTATGATGTCTTGGGAATGAATAATTTTCATCAAAAATAGTTACATCAGATAAAATATCAGGGCTCTCCAGGGGGTGCCTTTTAATCATCAGGATTGCTGAGTGGGGTGTAAGAGTACATCTCCCAACATTGCTGGATAAGCTGTCAGTTGAAACTTTGGAACTTAGCGAATGAACTCAGCATTTGCACTATAAAAGAACTGACTTCCATCTTAATTGATGAATTTAAAACGTTATTGATTTTTTTTACTTGGACTCTGTGATATGTCTGAAGAATATGATAAGCGATCAGGTAATTGGTCCTTCACCTGTTGAATTTCCAGCGTTGTCACAGTGACCATGATTTGGTTAATACCAAAATGATTCTTTTCCTCCTTCTATATCACTCAGTTCCTCCCTGCCTAATCTTGTAACAGTGCATGAAGAGTAAGTAATATTTTATTGCAATGTTCCTGCTGGATTTTTTTTCTTTTCTTTTTTGGGGGGAGGAAGTATTGGAGATTGAACCCAGGGTCTCTGCACTGAGGTACACCCCTGGCCCTTTTTTATTTTTGATTTAGAGACAAAATCTTGCTGAGTCACCCAGGCCAGGCTCCCTCATGCAGTCTTCCTGTCGTATCTTCTTCGAGTGCTGGGATTACTGGCATGCATCCGTGCGCTGGCTTAGTTTCTAGATTCTAGATCTGATGAGGTCCTGGTAGGATTATAGCCTCAGGCTTCTTCCTGGCGGGCCACTTAGCTTCTATCCACTCACTTTTCACTCTTGTTTTACTTTTTCTCTACAACTAGAGTGTTGGATTGTCAAAGGAAGGCATCCAGGACAAAGCTTCAAACAAGGGAAATCATATATTACAAGTTTTGAAAAGTGTTGTCTATGGGTCCACACTTATTGAAGAAAAAATGGAAAATAGAGAAATGTGTAGGGGAGAAAATGTCACCTATCTGAAGCCAAGAGGTATAGAAGTTCTAGTCATCTGGAGACACCTCATGGGGAGGGCGAATGCTCGCTGACCTCGGGGGTACAGTTGGCACAGCCTTCCAGGCCCCCTGGGCTGGTTTTGTGGCAGCTTCTTGTGTCCCCACAGCCTTTCTAGCACCATGACAAGGTCAGGTCTTTGGACCTTGGGAGCAGCGCTGCACCTTCTGAGGCTTGTTCATGGCCGGCAGTGTGCGGGGAAGGGCAACAACTGTTTAGCCTGTTTGCTATTAGTACACTTCTCACAGCTGCTGAGCCAAACCTCCAGGGTTTGGCTCCCTTGATTTTGTTTCTTGGAACGTGGAGAAAACTTTAATATATTTACAGAGTATCCGCCATGGTCCTAACCATTAAATCTGTGAAAATTCTTTTCAAGCTAAGCTTACAAGGGCAGGCCTGTGATCCCAGACTGTGGCAGGGAACACAAGTTCGAGGCCAGACTGCAATTTAGCAAGATCCTATCTCAAAAAAACAATAATAATGAAAGGATTATGGATATACTCAGTGGTAGGAAGGCTCTGATTCGATCCCCAGGACTATAAACAAACCAAGCCAAACCTTTTAATTGGATCAGTGAATCATTGTTCTTTACATAAAGTTGATTTTTGCTATTTGTGAGCGTTAGTAGGTATAAATCACTAGGAATAAATGGGGGTAAAAGAGCTATTTAAAGGCAGCGGACCCTTCTGGGAGGAGGACAGAGAAAGCGCAGGATTCTCTCAGGTTGCTTAAAAGTCTCCCTGGCCAAGTCGGAGTGGATCCGTCCACCTTTGTTAGTTTTTTGTTTTTGTTTCTTTTATATTGAATTTGTTTTGTGGCCTGACCAGGTAGGATGGCACACACCTGTAGTTCCAGCACTCCAGGAGGCTGAGGCAGGAGGCTTATGAGTCTGAATCTACCCCAGACCAACTGAACAGCCCAGTGACACCCTGGGAGGTAGCTGTGTTTGAGGGTCCTGGATTCAATCCGTTGTACCCCAAGGGAGGAAAGGAAATTGCTGTCTTGGTGTGGGGATTGCGGTGGCCCAACCCAGGCCAAGAAAGCATTTAAACTTTGGAAAAGTTGAAATGTGCATATGTATTTGTGTAGTCTGCAGAAATTTCAGAAAAGACACCCTCTAAAGCACCAATGGTGTGGGAGACATGGAATGAGCACTGAGGCTATAGCGGTGGCGTCGGAAGTTGTCTTGGCCATGTGGCTGCTTCCTTGGATTTCGAAGCCCTCCTTGCCCTTCCCTAGGGCAGTGGCCTGTCTTGGAGAGCCAGGGGCTAAGCAGGGCTTCTATTTTCACTTTCCAATCTCCCCTGAAGTTATGCTCTGGGCTCTGCTTTCTGCAGAGCAGCTTTCTACCATCTGCCTTATACTACCTCTGCAGTACCTTGATCTTCCTTTGGAACTTTCAAGAATTTGCCCCCAAATTCTGGAATCAGATTCAGCCTTAGCAGGAAAAAAACACAGCAGCGTCACCCCACGAGTTGCAAAACTGTTTCGCAGTGTTCGTATTACACAAGGTGGCCTTTCTTTCTGTTTCAGACCCTCCTCATCTATTTCCTGCCTTCCATCCTCCCGTCCCAATTGATGCCAGACATCACGAAGGCCGTTACCATTTTGACCCATCTCCTATTCCTCCGCTGCATGTGTAAGTATTAAAACTTTACCCATTAATGAAATGGAACAAAGTACTGGCTTTGATGGTCTCGGGACCTTTTGTTAATGGCATGTCTACTGAGCTTTGAAGGTGCGATAGAAGTCTGAGATTTATTTTCGAGACACAGCGACTCTGTCTTCCTGGATTCACTGAAGCAGATCCCTGCTGCTTCCTGAGAAACGCTGTCACCTGAGGTAGCTGTTGGGGAGAGAGCTCCTCTCTATTTTGCTGACGTGTGTTCTGGGGCTGTAAACATAAAATTAAAAAGTAGAAGCAGAACGGAAGGTTAGTGGAACCAAGATTTGAAGTTTTTTCATGCTAACTTTGTTATGTGAAAATCCAGTCCTGTGGATCCCAGGGAATCCTAATGGAATTCTTGTATGGTGAATGCTTGCGGCCCCTGTGGCCCGTAGAGCAACAGTCCCTTGATGGATGGGAGTGTCACCCAAACAAAATGGCACACGCTGCGGGGTGCAGGGTTTACACAAAGATAAAAGGAAAGAATGGTGGTGATAACATCTATTAGCAAAGGAAACAGAAAATCTCATGGAAATAAATATCATCTTCCTGGGTTTGAAGGAAAAAAAGACACAGTGGATTTGCAAACTAAAAGAGTATTCTGTCCAAAAACCTGTCATAGACAATAATAATTGGAGCCACTCTCTGGGAGGAGCTGTCCCTCGCTAATGGCCTTGAAATGCACATTTAGTCATATGTAATAATCACCCTTCATTCTGAGACAGTAGAGTTAGAAAAGCACAAATAATACTTTGAAGAATAATGCTGGTTATTTAGATGGTAGATTGCATCTCCGTGGCTATTAGTTACAGCTGTGTAATTACATATTATGCCCAAGAAAAATGAAGTTGTTTTAAAACAAGTCCTCCTCTGTGAACAGAATTAATTGATATTAACAGTCCTAACTACATGGCCAAGTGCACATATAATATTTTACCCACAGTTTTTTGGATCCATCTCCCATTACTGAATTGTAATTTCAACGCAGATTTGCCTGGAGGTAAGTAATAAATCTGTGTTGCAGCCTTCTGTACACATTAATGGAGAAGTGGGTATTTATAGAGAGAATGCAGCAACTTGTGACTTATTCTCTGACTTTTTGCTGGGACACATGTATTTGCAGGGTTCTGAAGCGTGCTAAAAATACACTCACATAAAAACCAAGAGGCCAATTTAAGATCCCCATACAAAGGGAAGGAAATTCCAAATTCAGTCTGCAATGTGACATGTAATTCACCCCATGACGCAGAGCTTTTATGGCACAAATGGGACCACATGGACCTCAGATGAGGATCTGCCCCATGGCAAAGGGGCCATGGAGACAAGGATGTCTAATTCCTCCCAGACTTGCGTCTCTGTGGCAAAGTAATGTAAATCAGATTTTCAGCGGGGTTTTCAAGTTCTTCACTTTTTCCAAAATCATTTTCTAGAGAAACTTTTCAAAATGAAATTTAAAAATAAGTTGGCAATATTTCCTCTAGGTTCAGGATTGCATGGCTTGTAGTGAAAATGAAATGGGAAAAATGATTCCTTCCTTTCATTCATCAATCAGTGAAAATCCCAGATCTTGGTTCTTTGACACAGTGTGATAAGAACAAACCTTCCTGTTGTCTGCTGTGTGTTCTGGACCCTGTGATATGTTCTTCATGTCCTTCACCACGGCTTTGAGATCCATTGAAAGCAGTTGACCGAAGAGATCTTTATCAGTCGAATGAGTAACGGTCAGAGATTTGGAGGGTGAGGCTGTCGGTCATCTTGAGCCTCAGCGCAGAAGTCCTCAGGGTTAACACGGGGAGCTCCTGAGGCTAGAGCCTCCTGGAACTTGGGGACTTCTCACTCATCCTGTGAGGACCTTGGGGGGAAGCTGAGCTTATGAAGTGGCCTCCAGGAAGTTGGAGCAGGTCACACCTCCCTGCTGCTATGACACATGGTGTCTCGGCCTTGCCGTTAATGGTCATGCTTCTCTACATGATGGATTCTGCTTAGGTTCACCTGACAGCCTCATTCATATGTCTCCTCCCAGGGCCATCCCGACAGCACCTTCTTTGGTGCATTTTTATTTCAGAGATAGGTATTTTAATGGTCACTGTCCTTGATGGTTTTTGTGGGCCCTGCCACCACTCGGACTGGTGCTGTGTAAAAGGTTAGATGGACAGCCACACAGGTCTAGTCTGCGAGCTGTCAGCGGGCAGTCCCTGCTGCTTTGTCATGCACTTGTTCCTTGGTGGTAATTGCTTGATATATTCAATGCTTGATATGGAAGTGGAACTTCGCTGCCTTAGCTAGTTTCTGAAATTACAGGAAGTATTAGGAGAAGTATCTAGCTCTTAGCTGATGCTGAAGGTTTGCAAGTGGAACAGCTTCCCTGTGTTTCTCCCCTAGCTCATCCTTAGTCGTGAGGGTTCTGGGTTGCTTTTGCACGTTCAGACAGGTGATAAGTACATGCTTGTTAAGATATTGGAAATGGAAGCTGAAGTTGGCAGATATGACTCAGTTTACTGAAATCTTCCAAGCACATCTGTGCCGTGGGATAAAGTGGGAACTGGGGAAAAAAATAGAATGATTTCATCAAAAATTCAGGTTCCAAAATGCTGACCCTGTAATTGTCCTATTGAAAATGAGATCAAGGGGAGCTTCCTCAGCTTCAGAATGAATACTTTTAATTATAAGAGAAAGAATGTAGGACTGTTCTCCTTATTTTGTACACACGATTGTTCTTCTGTGGCCAACTTTAGAAAATGAATTCTAAGCCACTGGGAAACCAGGATTTGTGCTGATGGAAATGCTGAAAGATCTCTGCGTAGAAGGATGGCAGGCGCTGCGGTAATTATGCTATCATAGCCCATCATTAAAGATTCTATTGAAAGAGGTTTATAAATTGCTCTTCTTTTTAGATAAACCACCCTATATTAAGGCATCAACGATATGGTGCAGAATTAAATTAAAATCTCATAAAATGAAATATGTTCTGTATTAGCTGTTTGACACTTAATTTGCCTCTGAATGAGTAGAGGAAATCACAAATTAACCTGCCTTTGTTTTTCCAACCATGGCTTATTAGGTGTTAGAACAACTGCAATTATAGCCTAATAATAACCACTAAGCCTTATAAATATGTACGGAAATACGTCAGCTCATGTTAAAGAGCCCAGTTTGTTAAATGAAAAGCCTTTAGCTATCCTGCTTATTCTGTAGAGTTAGCCACGATTTATGATTAGGCAGTGTAGATGGAGTATAGTAACTTAAATTGATTCAAATGTGGCCCTGGAAATAATATCAGAATTTATTACTATTTCCTTTAACTCAAAATCATGAATTTAGATTCAGCACATGTAATAAGTATCATCTCTCCCTGCATTGTCCCATAGCAGTTGTCTTATAAGATATTGGATTCCTACATTGTGTTTATTTAATTCAAGCAAGAGCTGTGAGGAGTCTTCCCTTATCTTCAAAGTTATTCTCCAGTGAATTCACCAGGACTTATGCCCAATATGCAGTTGGAGACTCTTTCTTGCTCAGATAATTTGCTATTGCTACAAATGATAAGTTAATACATGTAGCAGAAAATACACTGTTTTAGAAAAAATAGGAGCCAATTTTGTTATATTCCTGAGATTAGTTGGAGCTTTGATGATAAGACCTGATATTCATCTGTGTGAATTTTTACTTGATCTTTGATATATTTCTTCCCTTGCATCATGACTATAGCAGCGTGTCCCTCATACCTGAAGTGCTATTTGGTCATTATATAGAAGTGAATGATAGGGCCAGGGAATTAGTTCAAGTGGTACCATGCATCCCTTGCAAGCACAGGGCCCAAGTTCAGTCATTGGTACTGCAAAAAACAAAGCAAAAGAAAAATTTAAAAAAAGAGAAACGAATGATGTTCTCTTGAACCACAGTGACTACCTCTTTTAAACATTTCATTTGAATTCTTAGACACCCAATATATTACATCCTCTTGCCCCAAATTACAGTTGTATTTTTAAGTAACTGTTTTCTGTAATATTGGAGAAAGGACTATTTCTTGCACTTTTGGTTGTTTTCTTTTATTTTTACTGTTAGAACTAACACTTTGCATTTTGGTGGAAACATGCTTTCTTTCTGAAAGTTGACATGGTATCTCTATGGAAAGCCAGTATATAGAGTTACTTGAAATTCCAATTTGATTTCACTCATTCCAGATTTTTCATTGCAGGAAGTGAGGGAAGAGGAGGTGAGGGAGGAGAGATGAAGCAAAGAAGAGAAGGAGGGGAAGTTGAGGGATGGTGCCTATTTTTTTTTTTTTTTTTTTTTGAGACAGGGTCTCGCTTTGTGGTTCAGGCTGGCCCTGAGTTCAGCCTCAAACTCACATCACAACAATCCTCCTGCCTCTGCCTCCTGAGTGCTGGGATTACAGGCGTGAGCCACCACACCCGGCACTATGGTCTGTGGTACTGATTGCTGCTGGGTGTGAGTCTCCACACCCAATATTGTATGTGATTACCGGGGATCGAACCCGGGTCCTTGGGCTTGCAAGACAGGCACTGGAACCACTGAGCTAAATCCCCAGCCTATGGTACCTATTCTTTACACACATCCTCTTTGAATCTAAGTTTTCTCATTCATGGATCAAGATGAACTGGATTTTGGATGATCCCTTTGCTTCTTCCTGAGGTCTACAGTTCATTTTTCAAATCAGGGTCCTTAGTTCCCAGTTCATTATAATAATTCAGGCTGTGCAATTACCGTGCCGGTTGCTGGGGTTAGGACAGGACACTTTCTACGCCAGCCACATGCCAAGCCAATACACACACAGGCTGTGCACCTTTTCATCTACTTCTAGAAAGCCAGCTTTATCTTTTCATTCTTGTGGGAAATAGCACTGTCAGTGTGTTCTTTCCTCGCACTGCAACTCCTTCCGGTTGTCTGGAGTCACACGTCCTGAGTCAGGTGCGCTGTCTTCCCTCCCATGAAAGTGGGTCCCCTCCTGCCCTGAGGAGATGCAGTTGATGGGGAACCAGTGACATAAGCTGAGAAGTGGAGTATGTAGCTGATAACGAGGGCTTTGCTCCTGTGATCAGATGACAGGAGAGAGAGGAGCAGTAAGTTTGGAAAATGACTACATCTCTTACTTCCCAGAGAGAGAAAGCTCTACAAAAAGATAAACCATTATGGTAAATGCTTGGAGAAAGAAAGAGCAGGTAGATGACCAGCGCTGGGACCGTGTTTCTCTGCTTCCCAGGAATTTGCCTTCCGTCTGTGGCTCCTGTGCTTATTGAGGGCTCCTGTGATTTTCATTCAGAAGAAACCGCCAGCCTAGCCACTGCTTCACTTAGGATGGGCCAAATAGTGGTTCCGTTTATTTTCTTCTCAGGGAAACCTCCAGTAACGTATTATGGAGACTTACCCAAACCTCACAATGGTATTTGGGGAGGGGGTTATAACTAGTTTGAAATAATTTAATAGTATAATTTGAAATTTAAAAAGTAAAGGTTTTTTCTCGCCCTCCCATGTTTGAGGTGTGCCATAAGCGTTCCTGAGGTTTGTGAAGTGCAACAGCATTTTATATTACATCACATTCTGTAGCTAACACTGGTACTTCCTTCCACTAACAAAAATAAAAAGGATAAAAAGAAAGAAATAAACTAGATTGTAATGAAATCTATCCAGGTAAAGGCAGTCTGCATTTCTTTACATTTGCTACAGCATGACTATTCCATATTAAGAGTGGCTTCTAAATAAGTTTGGTTTTTTTTTTTAAATTCAAATCTTTATTGGTACATTATATATGCACATCATGATTGCTCTCAACATTGAGAATTTGTACCAGTATATGACACAACTTAATTCTTATTTTTTCCCATCCCCTTAGCCACCCTATAATCTCCCACCCTATATATACACAAGCTGTGTATAAAATAAGTTTAGTTTTTAATGATGAATGGGAGATTGTTAGGCAGTGGCTACTGCCACCAGTTTTCTTTTATTTTTGTTTACTTTGGTAAGAGTTAGTCACCTCATCCTAACAAACCTAGCACACCAGGAGTCAAAACAAAAACAAAAATAGAAACAAACAGAAGCCAAAGCTCATGGCCAAGATTCTACTGGAAGAGAACCTATTGGAGAGGCAGACACTCCATACTGCCAAAACTGTTCCCTGGTGTCCAGCCAGATAGTATTGTAGGGTTTTATCTTACATGCCTGAGTACTATTTCCTATTTATCTTCAGCTGTTTCCTAGGCTCTTTACAGAAAAATAAATTGTATGAAGTTACCAGCCTTAACCACACAACTAAAGAAGAATATCAAAACTTGAAAGCTGAGGGAAAAAAGAAATGAGTAAACACTACACAGGAAAAAACATATAATGACCATAGCTAATATTGAATAGTCACTGTTGGGTAGACACGATTTGAAAGGCTTTCCACAGTGATTCCCTATACTACTCTGAACAACCTTGTGATGGAAATGCTACAATCAGCCTCAGTTTAATGCTGTAGGTACATTGATGTGGAGAACTCACACAGCTTAGGAGGATAGGAAACCTTTATTTGAGGCCACACAATAGCCTCTGGACCCTTCGTCTGTGACCTTAACGAAGTTCTGCTAGTGGAAATGAACACCACCCACTTTGCAGTGTGGGTTTTTATTTATGAGAAGAGCATGATTAATTTTAACAGCACTTTTGAGGAAGTGTTCCATGTCCCTGGATGTCATTGTCTTCCTTAAATGGCCTTGAAGAGCCATTACAAGACACACTCTGGCCTGTGGAACTATTGAGTCTGTCTGTGTCCGTGTTTACTGCTACAGAACTTATGATGTCACAGGACAGTGACATAACCAGCCATGGGTGGGCTTTCATACACTGTGACTGACTGACACCTCAACTGTGGCACTTAATTAAACTTGAGAAGAGGATATTAAAACGTGGATAATTCCACAAGCTTAAATATTGCATGGTGTCTCTTATGGGAGAGACTCAAACTACAAATAAAAAAACAAAATAAAAGATAGATAATAAGAAACTATCTTCCAACTGGAGAGGACCAAGAGATGGGAAAAACGGAGTTAAAAGAGTTAAGTTGTATTACATACAGAGATTCCTGTGATGAATGTGTGTGATTATTATGTATTGTAAACATATATTAATAAAAATACAGTTTGTGAGACATGGGTAAATAGTGATTGCTGGTTTGACTAAATACCCAATAGAATATCTATGCCTGGGATGAGTCACAGTGTTTACTTGGAAGCTTCCTCCTATGTTTCCTTGCTCAGATGTGTCTCCATATGAGAAAATTCTATTTCGAATGACCATCTGAAATAGTTGGTAGCCTGTGGCCAGATGTTTTTATCAATCAAGTTTCATTGGAATGCAGTGATACCAGCTGTTTTCTCTCCTGTAGGATAGTTCAACAATATAGTATAGCGTAAGCCATGACAGGCAGTCAAGCCAGCAGCCTAAAAGAAAAAGCTGGTCAACCTCTCATCTCTAGATTGTATGCACATATACTGATTTCCACAAGATGAACATCACTATTTTGTATTGTAAACATACATTTAAAGTGAACAAGTAAACTCAGCATCAAGCGTCTGAGGCACATCTGGATTCTGGATTCCAGACGTTCAGAAACTGTGCAATAATAGAAATTATTATTTTAAGCTAAAAATAAACATTAAAAATTATAATAGATTAACACCCTTTCTTCAGCCTCATTTTTGGCCCTGTTTTCTTCTTTATTTTTCTTGCTTTTCTCTAACCAGTGGTGTGTATCATATTTTATACTTCCAGGCTAAAGAAAGAACTTAAAGTGTGTTCACTTTTTAAAAACTGCCCTAAGTTCTTCCCTGCGTACTCCTCATCATAGGTGTTAACAGTGGTTGAGTTTCATTTCCTGTACTATGAAAATTTTGATAAGCTGGCAGCCTAAATTGGATCAACTGATACACGTTTCACTCTGCAGTAAGAAAGGAGCACGAAATCAACAACAGCAGCAAAAAGCCGTAATTCTTCCTTCTTGTTTTACAGTATTTCTAATGACAGTGATATTGAATTTGGTCCTCAGTAGCAGAAAAAGTGGGGTCTAATTATAGTGCATAGTCAGAGGCTGAGCCCTAGTGTCTTGGATAAAATTCTTGTGTTCATTGTGTTGGGCTCTGCATCAAGGTCCCAGAGCAGATCTGACTGAAGCTTTCACATCCACTGAACCAGAAGCCCAAGCCGTCTCTATAGAGGCTGCTGTCAAACCTGTTGCAGGGGCCTGGGAGGTACTGGACTGTAACCGACTTTTTTCTTTGACTACAATGCTTCCACTCATGTTAAGCCTGGCTTGAAAGAAAATAGAAATTTACTATCGTCATTTTGTTTTATTTTTCAAAATACGCATTTGAGAAAATTGAACTTTAGGAGATGTCCACAGGGGAAGACATTCGGAGATTTACCTGATAACTCCTGCCCCTGGCTAAGCTGCCTCAGCACCTCCCCTGTGGCCCTCTCCTGGGCAAGAGGTAACAGGTCCACTCCCCACTTCACTAAACAAAAATACACGGTTTCCTATAGCCCAGTAGTGAGCTGAGTTCATTTCAAGCAGAGTTCCCCAAGCAAACAAAGGCCTACGACACAAGGCTGCCTGTCTTTCATTCTTAGTACTGTGTCCTTTCCTCTCCTCTCCCCAGAAATGCATCCATCAAATGTACAATGTCAGTAAATATGTTTCTGGAAACAGGTCTTTACCTCTTGGAAGTGTCTCCACGCACACTAAAAAGAAGCAAATAGCAGAAGAGAGGTGGGTTTTAAAACTCGTCCACCAGATCCTGACAAAGGCAGTGGTATTGTTCCATAGAACTCCGGAAGTAAGTGTACTGAGAAATTTGGGGCTGGGGGATAAAACACTGTTGACTTAGTTCTGCTATGATCTTTGTAGAAGGTGTATCGGCATAGTAATGAGCTATAATCATTACAGTACAGTCAGGTAAAAGTTAACAGCAAATAGCTGGTCGACCCTTGTTTGCTTCCTGGTCATGCATATTTTTCAGCTGAATTGGTGAGGTTGCATTCATTCATTTTTATAAAGCTGATGTTAAAATCAAGTACAGTGCTAGATCTAGAAGCAGTTCCCTGCTCTGTGTACGCACCATGCACACACAGGAGGAAGAAGGAATGCAGGGCAAGGAGGGCTGTAGGGCATGAGGCTGCATTTATTTCCAGTAAAAAAATAAATGAATTTGTGAAGCCAAAGAAGGGCTTCCTGAAGTCCCCTCACCCCATGCATCTGGATTAGGCAGCCTCTCTCGTGTGTAAAAGTGATGGATATTTTAAAACTTTCTTATGCAACTGCTGGGAGTTGACAGACCCAGGTAGTTCCTGGAAATTATTCCCCAGGAGACTGGGGCTCACAGCCTGGCCCCATCCTTCCTGGTAGCAGTCAGTCTTCCTTTGGTGTGACATGATGACATGATGTTTCATTTGGACCAGGTTAATGTGCATTTCTCACTCTTTAAGAATGAGTTAGACACCAAATGAGATCCAATGATACTCCCGGAAAGGCATTCAAGCAAGTAGCGTCCCACTCTTGCAAATTTATTTTCGGTAGAAAGCATCGTTATCATAGAGAGGTTAGAGAGAACAAAGCACTATGGGTTAAATGATTAGTTTCTTCTGCAAAACACGTCACCAGACCACATTGCTTGGATGTGATTTACGATTTTAAGACAGCCCTTGGAAATAGTTTACTAAAATTCTTGCCTCATTCAAAGAAATGCCTGGCTTCTCCCTAGAGTCAAATCTCCATGTTCCCACCTTGCATTGGTTTCAACATACGTCCTCCGTACTTGATAAAACTTACAGTTGTGGAGCAAGTTTACAGTTGTACATCAGAACAAAGGCAGTCAGACCTTCAACAGGCACTTTGATTTGTCATATTTTATTTGCCAGGGGTATGACAGGTTAATATTAGAGTTATGTGGGATTGGGCTGAGGATTTAGCTCAGTGGTTCTGGTGCCTGCCTTCCAAGCACAAGGGCCCAGCTTCGATCCCACATACAGCAAAGCCTGGCAAGGTGACTCATGCCCACCAGTAATCAGTGCCATATACTAAGTGCAGGGCACGGTGGCTCACGCTGGTAATCCCAGCTTTTGGGAGGCAGAGGCAGGAAGGAGGATTGCTGAGTTTGAGGCTCATCTGGGCTACACAGTGAGCTCAGGGCCAGCCTGAACTACAGAGTGAGACCCTGTCTCAAATAAAAAAAAATTATGCAGGATTATGTTCCTGTGCAAGTAACATGTTGCATTATTTGTTGAAAGCATTCCATGTTGTTTTGTATGTCTTCATAATGTTACTGGATTCATACACATGAACAAACTACCTTCACTTCTGGCCATTTTCTGTGTGATAATTTCCTGGCCTTAGAGTTAGCCAAGACTTGGTAGCCTTCATCTTAGTAGAAGTAGTCAATAGGAGAAAAGATCAGCCCAGAGTATTTTAATCTTCTGTTAACCATCCACATCTAGGCACCTCTCATTTCAGGTTTCAGATCCACAGTGATATGTGTAATCGTTAGATCAATGGAAGAATAATTCGTCTCAAGATTTCTGTGACATAGAGAATTGTGGGGCTGGGCTGAAAGCAGGGACTCTACCTACTGCAAAAAGCTGCTCTGCACACCCATGTTTATAGCAGCTCAGTTTGTGATCACTAAATCTTGGAAACAACCAAAATGTCCATCAATTGGATACTGAATAAAAAACATGTGGTTGTTTTATAGAATGGAGTATTATTCTGCCATTAAAAATGATAAGATTGAGTCATTCATACTCAGAGGGATGTACTTCGAGGACATCCTCATAAGTGAAATAAATAGGTCACAGATGTGTAAATATCGTATCTTTTCTCTGGTATGAGAAAATGAAAATGAGTTCTAGTATATATAGTTGATATTGTGAAATAGAAAATATTTAAAAGGAGAGAGGGTGGAGGGGATAAATAACAAGGGGGAAAAGAATGTGATAGCAATCAAGAAAAAAGGAAACAGCATGTGTATATAGGGAATGGGGGGTTGCAGGGCAGGGGGAAAGGAAATAAATGAGAATCAAGTCATGTCATATTTTGGTACAAACTTTCAATGTTGAATGTGATGATGATGTGTATTCATAATGTGTCAATAAAGATTTGAAGTTTTTTTTATTTTTTTAAACTGTGCTGTGCCTGGTAGAGGGTCTCTCTCCAGGTGAACAGTTACAGGATAGTGAATGTCAGAGTGTTTGTGAGAGTCTTGAGTATTTTAGGAGTGGCTTCCATTTTCCTGAATGTGGGTGGTGGGTGGCAGCAATCAGACTTATGTGGCTCATGTACTTGCAAATAGCAGCCAGTGAGCAGAACGACAGTCGGAAGGTGCATTTCAGCAGGACACAGTGTGCACATTTGTACTCTTAGCACTGAGAAGTTGGAGAAGGATCTCAAGCCCAGTGTAGACCACTTAGGCGAGACCTTGCCTTAAAATAAAAAAAACCAAAGACTATGGGTTCAATCCCCACCACCACCACCGCCACAAAAAGTACATTGTACTATATGCTCTATTTGATTTGCCTATCCTCCCACCTTACCCAGTTTTTAGCCCACGCAGACAAAGACCTTTTCAGTTATGTAGGTTATTTTTTGTTCTAAGTTTGCAGGGACGAGGAGTTGAGTTAGGAGCTGTGGAAGTTGAACTGGAGAGAATGAAAGGCAGAGCCCACCCTTCCCCCAGCGTCTGAGGAGGAGCCTCCTTCCTTGGTCTGTTTGCTGTGCAAGGGCTTCTTTGAAGGGTCTTTGTTGGAGGCATCCACTGAAGTCTCCGTGTACTCAAGCTTTAGAAAAGGCGATTGGCCCGCCTTTGTTTTCTTTGTTGAACTGTTTATTTTGCTTTCTTCCCACGAGGTTCCCTGGCCCTGCTCTGACCACGCTTTTCTGCATGAATTGCATTCCTGGGAGCCACAAGTCCCCTAATTCTTCCAGCCTATTTGATTCCAGCTTGTGTGATTAGTTCATGGTTTCGATCTGTCGTGGACCTCTGCCAAGCGGAGTACTCGCCAAGTGCCCGTAACGTGGGGACCTAAGGCCATTTTTTAACCTCATTAGTGAGGAGGGTCATGCTTCACTCCAGTTTAATAATGTGGCTATTCTTGAATCATTACTAGCTTTCCAGTCAGTGAAGGAGGCTACTAAGCCCATTGACTTCGGTGGAGTGTGAATGAGACAGGTGAAGGCAGCTAGCTCAGGGTATTAGACCTTGTCCAGGGTGGAGGCACCGAGAGGTTAAAGGAGGAACTCCAGCCCAGCCTGGAACACTTAGTGAGACCTTGTCTTAAAATTAAAAAGCAAAGATCCTGGGTAGGATGGAGCCGAGCCCACACACTCCACTGAAGTCATTTTATATTTCTGAGGCGTCTCATACTTTCCATTTCCAAATTTTTAGAAATTTACATCTGAATTGTAATTTCATCATTTATGCAGATTGTGTTGTCCTGTAGTAGAGCCAGTGAGTCATGAAAGTTATTCAGATATTCTTAATTGTAGTTGTTATTCTTTTTTGGCATGAATATTATTTTCTGAGTTTTGTAACTAGGACAGAGACAAGCAGTTATACTTAACAATGATGTTGTTTTAGCCGGGCCTGGTGGTACATGCCTATCATCCTGTTACTTGGGATGGTTGAGGTAGGAAAAATTGTAAGTTTGATCTCAGCCTGGGCAGTTTAGTAATTTACTAAGACCCTGACTCAATTAATAATAAAAAAATTAAAAAGATGGGGATATAGCTAAGTGCAAAGGCCCTGAATTTAATTCCTGGTGAAAAAATAAATAAATAAAAAATAGACCTCTGTTGAAATAGAGTAAATAGTTGATTTTTAAATGCATTATATCTTCATTATACATACTAGTAAAATTATGAGTTATGAAACTCATCAAAATGCAGCTTTCTTAAGGATAAGATTTTATAAGGAATATTTATAAAGCTATTTGTTGTAAGTGTGTGTGTGTCTGTGTGTCTGTGTGTGTCTGGACTTTAACAAGGAAGTGAAGTGCATTGTACCTAACTGCAGCCTGTGTTCATGCTTAATGCACCTGGGATTGTTTTGACTAGGGACTTCCTCAGGCAGGAATGTCAGCGGTGGTGGAACATAGTAATGGAGATCATACAGTTAAATATCTATTGTGACACAGAAAATCTTCCTTCAAGAGAAGAGGAAGTGCTGGGCAGTGTGCCAGCCAGGGCATGCTTTTGGTTTCTTTGGAGTCATTTTTCTAGGCCTGATTTGAACCGGGCTCTTGGCATCTAATCTTTGTGATTTCTCAGAACGGCTGAGTGTCTCTGGGCACAGATTTTCTGTGGGGGTGGGGTCGAGGGTCTCTGTGTGCTAGCATGCCCCATGGCACTCATGGCGGTTCCTCCCACAGGAGGGTTTATGAGGAAGAGCATAGTCCAATGTCTTTGGCTAAAAGAGGCTTTTTTTTGTTTCAAGGGGGCTCTGGAAAGAGACCCCAGAGTACGCAGTAGAAGGTTCCTTAGGAATGAGCCTGGATTTGGTTTCTGCTCCGTCATCACCCTCCATACCAAGTGTGACGCTGGCTATGTTAGCCCATGACATTGCCTTTTTCTTGGATATCAAGGCATAATCCCAGGAAGTTCACACAGAGTACCACTGGCCTGGCTTCTGGTGATCCTCTTCCTAAAACCTGCTGACCAGCTGTCTTCCTGGTAAATGCTGGCCTCAGTTAGGATCATCTAGGCTCTGCCACAAGTGTGCTTGATCCTAAGCTCTTGCCCTAAATCCAGCGAGCCCCACTACCATGTGGAAGTAGTGTAGGCAGAAGACATGCTCCTGGGTTCTTGGTTCTTAACAGCTTATGCGTGGCCTTGTGTCCTTGAGAAGGAGTTCTGTGACATCCCAGTGGTGCTATGCCGTGTGTGTGTCGACCACCATTTCAAGGCAAGGGGCTTCTTGCTCCCTCTTTCTCTCAGAAGAGCCTGGAGAGAGGGAGAGTCACTCCCAGAGCTGGCCACATTTCTCCTCGAGTTTTCCCAACGATGCTTGAGCCACATCTGGTTGCCATGGCCCTACCTGTACAAGTTGACCGTTGAAGCCAATTGAGTCCTTTGGAAATGAAATGGTAACTGGGAAACTATACTGTCCCATTCTGTTGAAAGGCTCAACAGTGTTAGAATACAGGCATATGGAAGAATACTTTACACACTGGTGTTTGACTAGGGAGTTTCCACTGTGTTTAAGAATATATATTTAGTATAAGTTTGAAGCTAATCCAGACATTTTCTGTCAAAAATAATCCATCCAAATGTACTTTCATCATCAATCTCACTTCATATCAAGGAGGTAAATATGTACACATATGTATGCGCACACACATATACTTAACATGATATGATAGCATGGGTATTTGACAAATGGCAGAGTTACCTAGCATATATCTTTTCCCATATTTAAATTAGCAATTTTAACTTGTATATCTAGTTTTTTAACCTTTAGCAGCTCTAAAATTGAGAAGTGTTTTATAATGGGTAGTATTTTATACCAATTTATTGGTGAAATAGCCATCATGAGGACATTTCAGGTATCTCTAAGTGGAATTATTTTGTTTATATCTCCCTTTTGGGGCAAGCTTGATGAAGAGACGTGGAATAAGAATTCAGTGTCTGAATAATGCTACAAAAGCTCCTTTAACATTAAAGTAAGAACTGAAGACAGGGAAGTATTGTCTTTCCCTCTGACATCTGACGTCACATTTTCAGATCAGTGTCATTCGGAGCTGATGAAATACGGAGACCATGTATGCGTTGTGTGTATGTCCCTCAGTATTCATACAAAAGGATTCATAAAAAACAGGGCCAACAGCTCAGCTGCATTTCCCTAAATGTTACAGTAATAGACCTGGTTTGCAGGATGGCAAAGTTAAAATGAAAAGAGAATGTCTTGAAAAGGCGATCGCTGCCTAAATCCCAGAAAATGAGAAACGAGGGCATCTTCAACTGGAATGGTTTAAAGAAGGAAAAGCATGTGTTGCGCGCAAGTCCTGCTGGTGTATTTGTGCAGATGCATAGCACAGACTCTGAGAGGGGAAGACTTCATGATTAATGGTGTTTATTCTTGACAGAAGCCTCTTTTATTTATCTGCAATACAGTTTAGCGATTTTATCAGGGCCCTGAATGAAAAATATTCAGTCATACCAATATTGCGGTGTAAATTGAGTAGAGTCACTTTTTATTATATCTTCCTGCCTTATCATCTGCACAGTAATTTTCTAGCAGAGGTTTGATATGGAAAGGCTGGATTTAGCTGTACTTGACACAAAGCCTCTTCAATTTCCCCTAAAAGTTCAGGCTGCTCTTAGAAATGTGTGTGTGTGACTGTGTGTGACTGTGTGTGTGTGTCTGTGTGCGCGTGTGTGTATATAATATATAAACCCTCTCTTATCCAAGCAATTTCAGGATTTGAAAGAATAAAGATAAAATGCACAAACCCGGATAGAAGAAATGTTGCTAATATAAAAAAATGTCTAATGTGAACTCACTGGTGAAAGCTCCTTTGGTGTTTGAGCTTGGGGCTCGGCCTTGAACCTTTTGCTTGGCTATGGGTCCCTCTTTCTTTTAATCCATCACCAGCCAAATCCAATCAGCATAAAGCCGGAGCCTATCATTTCTTCTGGGAATGATATCAAAGCTGAAGACTACAGAAGCCCAGAGAAGACGAGAGTCTCTGTGATGAGGACAACGCTGCTCCAGAGCAGTGGGGTGGGGGGAGACTATGGGCAGAAGACTCAAGGGATGTGCCACCAAATTTTAACCAAGACTGTATTTCAAGCTCTGGATTTTAGAACAGTAATTGTCAAAGCTAATCAGTGGCAGATAGGGGCAAATGGTTGGGATCCTAGAAGTCAGTGGATGGATGGGTGCATATATATGTGTGTGTGTGTGTGTGTGTGTGTGTGTGTGTGTGTATACACACACACATATATACATACATATACATACATACATATACATACATATACATATATATACATATATATATGTGTATGTGTGTATGTATGTATATGTATGTATATCAGGATTGTCAGGGACTTCCAGCCTAGCGAATGGAATAGAGAATAGAAGTTATTTAGTCTAAATCTTTTCATTTTCATAGATAAAAAAAGTAAATCACAAAGAGCTATTTTCAATAAGCTTCTCTGTGGGCCTAAGTGCAAGTTTCCCAAAAGTAATATGGACATGAAATACCTGCACCTTATTTCTGTAGCTCCAGTCTCTTGAATCTCTCCTCACTTGTGGTACCTGGAGAGTTGTTTCTCTAGGAACAAGGGGGTCTTGGGTGTCTGCGCAAGTGGTCAAGTTCAGTTTCAGTCTTCTGTGATGTTCTCTCTGTCCTGGAGAGGGATCTTAGAAGCCATTGAAACCAAACCTCTGAGAAATTACCTTCTTACGTAGAAGCTAATACCTCTTTTGTGCTGAGTAATACAGAGGAAATGTTCTCTCGTAGAATAGACTCCTCTTCCATATTTGAATTATTTTTGAAAAGTTGATACCTGCAAAGGAGTAAGATCCTCAAATATCGGGAATTGTGTTGCGAATGCGGAATCTTAGTCCACAAACAGAACCTGCAAGTTGCCCTTCCAGCTACCTAAGAGCCTTCCATTTATATAGGGTCTCCTCCTTCACCTCTGTTGAGCCAGAGGCCCTAGGAAAGTCTGATGATTTCTTCCTAAGGGAGAAATACTGAGACCATTCATATTAGCTCCTTACTGGACATATTACACACTTCACGAAGACAAGGACAATTTAAAGAACGAAGGAAAGCAGAAATCAGATGTATCTTGCCAAGAATCATGAGGAGAAAAATCCAGAAAACAATTTGATAAGAATATTTTCCAGTGATGATGCAGAAAAGGCCACGCACTAGCTACTGGAAGAAACACCTTACCCAGTGAGCCAAGCTGTTGTTGACTGTGTATTTGCCCTGTCTGAGTCTTCATGGAATCCTACGTTCACCTGGCTCAGAATTCCAGGCATATCCTGCTGTTGGTGTTACTGCCCTCCAGAACACCTGCAGCTAAACCCACCAAGAAGCAAGGATTAATTTGTTGGAATCCAACTTTATGTCTGTAATTATTTTCACCCATTAGCTGCTACTTCCTGAAGACAGCATTCTTACTTATACCAGATCCTGCTGGAGTGTCTTAAGAGTTTAGTTTAGGGTGTTTAAATCTCTAGTAAGTGATGCATGCACAGGAGGCTTATGTTTCAGTTTTAAAAGAAATCTAATAAAATGTCTTACGTGTACTTTAGTATCCTTTTCCCCCACAAGGTTTCGTTACTAAGACTCAAGAGTTTCTACAAAAAGAAGTCAAGCTGGATGGGATTCTTTTAGATACACAAATGTCACACAGCCAGAACTTTTCTAGATTGAGTTCATTTTCAAAGGGTCTTAGTTGTTTGATGATGCACTGTTTCTCTAGTATGGCTTCAATATATTTTTTTTAAATTTTGATGTGCATTTTCTTGTGAAAAGGATATTATTTTGCTTATTGAATGCTATTATAGGGTGGAATTCATATTTCATCAAATTAAAAAAAAACAGAATCCGTAGAATAAGTGAAAAATTGGCAGCATAATCCCAGAAATCAAACTTACTTGAAATTTTTTGTTCGTTGTCTCTTTGGAGAAAAAAAATTCTTTCTTATTTTATGAAAATGAAGTTGCTGAACTAAAACTTCAAGGTAGCTATTTGGGTATACTTTGGGGAAAATAACACATCCACTTTCTTGAGGTCAGAACAAAGGATCTCACCTCTCTGTTCTGTCAGAATAAGAATGAGGTGGGAATGCTGAAATGCTCTGGCTCTGAGCAGTTCGGGCCCTGTGAGATCTCCGAGGGAAGTCATTCCACAGGGCGGAAGTAACAGCGAAGTGACTCAGGTCTTCGCTCACCTAGAGCTCCAGGGGCAACAGCAGCCACAGGAATGAATGAAGGGTTCACTTTCTTGGGCCCACATTCATTGATACCCTATGACAGGTTCCAAGCTAAATGCTTTCTCTATACAGTAGCTCTCTTTTCCTGGTTTTGCTTTCATGGATTCCAAAATATTAAATTTAGACAAAAGGATGGCAGATTTAGACAAAAGGATGGCAAGTTCTTGACCAGCAAGAAATGTTATTTAAAAGGAGTTTTGTGAGTCCTGATGGTGAGGTGTATCTGTAAGCTCGGGAAGTGCAAGCAGGAAGGTTGCTAGTTCGAGGCCAACTTTGGCCCCTTGGCAAGATACCTTCTCAGAATAAAATAGAAAAAAATAAAAAAGGGCTGGGGGTATAGGCCACTGGATGAACAGTCCTGATTCTGATCCCCGGCACCTCCAAAATGGGTTTTTCAGCTCTCATTTCAATCGAGTATGCTTTCCTTCCCACTAGTCTTCCATCTTCTGTCCTTGGTTCTAAAGCGTTGGAGGCGTATATTGAGTTTCGTATGTAAAGAAACACAATTAATAATTGAGTTTGATTTATTTTTCATCTGGTTTGATTTGTGGCCAGAATCATGGAAAAAATTTAAGTTTGAGATCCAGGTACCACACGGCACATTGCATATTATAGGCGATCGAATGGATTTTCTTCTCATTCTTTGTCCTTTAAATCTTGACCTCTTGATATAAAGATATTTACAGTGAACTTTTATAGTGAATTCCTCTTGAAGTTCTCTTGGAGGAAAAAAATTGGCTATAGACAATTATAGCGCTTTAATAATACAGTATTTATATATATTTTTCCCATTGGTCAGAAGAACATGACTGCATGGTAAGTTTATGTTGTCTTCTCCCTTCACAGGGAGCTTCCCCTGATTACTCAGCCACAGGAATGAATGATTTCAGCACCCTCAGAGAATAATATACAGAAGCCCACCTTCTGTTATTTACTTTGAATGTAGATCAGTGTGTCTGAGGTAGAGTACTTTAGATTAATAGCAGCAAACGCCATCTTATTTGTTATGGTACTTTTTAAAGCATCTGTATTTTATACACCTTGAAAAATACAAATTAGCTTCCTGAATTTAATTGAGAGGGTTAAAACTATTGTGAGAAACCTCACTATGTTTGGCACACACATAACATCTGCTTATCCCTCTTTAAAAAGATGAGTAATGAACAATATATATAAGGATTATGTAAAATATTCACAGTGGATTATACTGAATTATCACAAAGTAAAACATGAAACAAGAATTGAAATAGATCAAGGTTACCATAAACTCCCCTACCCACCCAAACTCTCCTAACGCCAAAGTCAAATTCTTTGTTTTCATTTTAACTTTCATTGACTTTCATCTGCATCAATGGGATCATACATTATGTCCTATATTGCTGGGCTTTTGTTAACACCGTGTCTGGGAGATTTTCCATAGCTGTTGAAGTTGCTACTGGACAGGAAAGGAGGAAAATAAACCCCAGACTCCTCTGCCCCACCGCTTGCTCCTACTCACAGATGCCGTTCTTGGAAACTCAGCTGGAAGGAGCACCGATTTAGCCCATGTAGACCCCCTCTTCAGGCCCACTGCGGCTGTGGGAGAAGGAGACACAAAGGAAGTGTTACCGCTGGAGTATCTGTGTCTCAGGGTCACTTGGTGCTTCTGGGGCCAAACTCATCTGGGGGCCCAGCTTGAACAGGGAAGAGAGGAAGTACAGGATCCTGCAAATTTCTCTCTGTGTCTAAACTGTGAATTGTGACCGTTGCGGCTGTTTGTTTCCTCTGCTCTATGGAAAGCAGATTTCCTCGTACAGATCTGAGTTTATTAGAACTGTGTTTCTGTTGAACAATTAGTTGATTATTAATACAGTGTGGGGGGTAACTCCTCTTTGATCTTTCCACCACTTGAATATGAAGAAGCGTCTTTGTTCTATAAAGAATAAAATGAAACAGAAAATAAACCTGTTGCATTAAAACAAGAAGCCTGCATACTACTAGCTTTTGGCTGTTAAAGCACTCCTGGGCATGAATAAGGAATGTGTGTACATTCCCAGCGTTCCAAGCAATGTGAAAGCAAACTGTAATAATCTGGTATAAAAACCTTGCCTAATGCTCTCATAATGGGTAATGCAAGTGATTAAATACTGTGATTTTAATCTTGGCATTTTAGTAACCCAATAAGATAGATGAAAAGGCAGTAACGAATTAGATTATATGATGATATTTCATTCTAACTAAAGAGTCCAGTTAGTCTCTACAGCATGTACTTTTGGATTCAAGTTTATCATAGTACATTGTTTAAAAATACCACAGTGCAATTTTCATTGTCATCTATTATCTTGAAGTTGTTAAAATATTAATCTGAAGTCCAAATGTGGCCCCCAACAAAAATAATTTGATACTGTTTTATGGTCTTTTGAGGGAACATCAAAATGCCTCTACCTTCTTTCTTGTCTAAAATAATGGCTTTGTATTCAGTTCCCCGGAGCTGGAGTTTGTATGACTTTCTTGGAGGGCCTCAGGTTTATTTCTAGTCTTTTGCTACAGCTAAAGAGCATGGAATGCTTGCTTTTTAAAAAAAGTTTTGATGTTTTCCCCAGAATGTTTATTTGTTGTTTGGTTTTTCCTCACCATGGTTTGTTCCTGTCTTTTACCCTTGAGCACATGTAGTCCCAGATCCGAGAGGACAGACAGCCAAACAAACAGACACGATAGAGGCCCATGTAGCCTTCAATTCTAGCTCAGGGTGTATCATCTAAAAATACAAATGGGGAGAGACACCTGTAATTTTTCCCTTAGTGCTACTTTAGTCCTTAAATGAAGATTTAAAAAAAACAAGCTAGACAAATATTTATCAGGTCAAGTTTATGATAGTTATATAAGTCACTTATATGGGAAATTTAGTGGTTGGCTTTGCCAGTACCTCCTGATACTTTGCATAGAATTCATCTCTCTCTTTATCGTTATCTTCAGTGGTTTCTTTGCACTACAGTGGACACACCTCTGCCAGTTAAATTTAAGGTGCTTAATCTTCCTTCTCAGATCTACTTTACAGTTAAAAACAAAATAACTGATGAATAATGTAGCTGCCTTGAGTTTGAGCATGAATCCATGAATCTATTAGGCAACATTTAAAGCCACTATGGAAAGACTAATTTAGATAAAGTTCATCAGTGTCAGGTGGCTGCTTGAGTCATTGCAGTTCAAGGTTGGGTGATCAGTATTGTGGCCTCAGATGCACATTTTTGTCAGCACGAGAGAAACATCACACTACCTCAACTCATAAGAGCCTGAGGTGCAAACATAATTAATGTTAGAAACTTCTAGTGAGAAGTCACAGAGCAAGGAGACCGCAGCAGCCGCCACTGCTCTGCTAAGAAACTAAATTGCTGTGCAGACATTTGTTTGCTGAATTGGGAGTTAAGAAAAGAGTTTCGTTGGCTGCTTTCACAGAATTATTTATTGAATTCACTGCACAGCAGGCCTCCAGTTCCTGCCTTTCCACACATGGGTTCCAGCCCTTGGAGTGCTTTATTTGTAATGGCTAACACTTGGAAGCAGCCAAGTTTTCCTGCCTTTACTTGGTTAATGGATAAGCTTAACTGTGGTACAAATAGACAGCAGACATAGCTCAGTACCGTACAGAAATGAGCTTTTAAGCCGTACAGTGATGAGGGGAAAATGTGTATCCAAATGAAAGAAGCCATTCTGAAAAGGTGATCTATTTTATGATTCCAACTATATGACACTCTGGAAAACACAAAGCTATGAAGATAGTGAAAAGATTAGCTCCTTTCAGGAGCTCAAGAGGAGTAAGGAGAGAAGAAGCTGAGAGATGATGTGTTTGAACTCAGCTTGGGCAACTCAGAGACTTAGCAAAACCTTGCCTGAAAACCAAAAGTTCAGAAGACCTGGGAATTTGTCTTAGTGAGAAGGTCCAGGATTCAAAGTCCACCACTACAAACAAAAATGAATAAAGTGGAGAAAGTAAGAAAAATCCTCCAATCCCCTTTCCCGCCACATCTCAGCCTTTTTTATTTCCTACCGAGAGAAAAAAAAAAAAAGCCTTATCTGATCTTTGGCTTCATTTATGCCAGTTCTGTGCTGCGTGTGTGCACTTCGTGGAGCTGTTTTCTACTGAGATTCTATTCTGACAGGGTGATGGGCCAGGAGGAGAAAGTGCGTTGGCCCGCCCCTTCCTTTCACTCCTGAAGCCCGGTGGCAGGAGAGGAATGTGCTATTCTCAGTTGATCCGTCTCTATCAGGGCCTCTCCTTTGTACCGCCCTGCCCTTCATGAATGAGGGGAACAGACAGAAGGAGCTTTTAACCTGTCACAGCCAGTTCACTGGATAATCCACCCCAACACCGTTAGAAGGAACAAGACCCTGCAGGGCTCCGGAGACTGACCATTATGGATGGGGCTCCCTGAGGACTGCAGGGTGGCCGAGGCATGAGCATGTGAAAAAGTACAGGGACCATGTACAGGGGTGCTTTAACACTGACTTGCATTCACCCAAAACTTACTTCTAACTTTGCCCATTATAACGAAGACCCCATTTCTTGCCAATTATCAAACCCTGGGATAACTCAGTGGCATGTTGCTTGTTAATCAGGGTGCCACATGAAAATGGCCTTAAGCAGAGGCTGATGCTAAGCTCTGCCTCACAGAGAAGAGAAGTGGCCTTCAGCAGGACAGTCAAGACCTAAAATTGTTTTCACTCACTAGTGTAAGCGAGACTCGTGGAAGTCAAATGCACATGGGTGTGGATATAGAGAGACAGATCTCACATTTCCACAGACTTGCAGTTTGCCTTGTCATGTATTTATGGACTTCTTTGCCATATGCATATCTAGATTTTTCAGATCAGACCAAGCTGGGGGTAGGTGCTTTTTCTTTTTGCAGTATCAGGAGGAGAAGAGGTAAGTTTTAAATGGTGTCATTAATTCTTGGGTCGTATGGAAAATTTAACCCTAATAACTACTTTACGCTCAAGTACCTGTTTTTTAGAATTTTTTCTCATTGGCGTATCTAGTAGCTTATGAGCTAATGGTTCAACTTTATCTGAAATGCCATGACATTTCTCAGAGGCCACTTTCCTCTACCCAGATAATTAAATGGTGGTGTTCAATCTGCATTACATCATCCCGATTATAATTTAATAATACTGCATAGGTATATGCCTTATACTTTTCCTCAAAGACACCTTAAAACCATTTGTGCTTCCTCTCACAGACAGCCTCCGCCTATAGAAATGTTGGTCTTACATGCACCTCTCCTTTCTGTGTTTATCCCCAGGCCTTCCGCCTTATCCAGTAGTCCAACGTATTCAGACTTGCCCTTCATTCGAATCTCACCGCACCGGAACCCAGCCGCGGCATCAGAGTCTCCTTTCAGCCCTCCGCATCCCTACATCAACCCTTACATGGACTACATCCGCTCCCTGCACAGCAGCCCGTCCCTTTCCATGATCTCAGCGGCTCGGGGCCTGAGCCCTACAGATGGTGAGTCCCAGATCGCTCTGCTTCCACCCTGCACAGAAAGAGATCAAAAAATGATATGGTCAGTGTTTAAACTTCTAAAACTTATTATAGTAAACTCGCATTGCCATTCATTCCTCTGTCTTTGAACACGTTTAACACATTATTCTTACCACTTCTGGAAGTGGCTCTGGAAAGTCCCTCATTCCCGAGTGTCTTCGTGGCTGCCTCCATGTCCTGAATTGATTCAGAATCTTTAACAGCAATTTCTGCCACGTGAAAATGTCAGTGTACCCTCATCCACCTCATCTGCTGGATCGGGTACCGTGGCATTCTGACTCCTCCCCAAAGTCAACAGGACCATGAAAGCAAACATTTGGAATAGATTCAGAGCATCAAGGCAGCCATCGAAGTACAACTAAAGACCCTCAGGGAAGAGCACTTCCACAACTGCTTCAGAAAGAAGCAAGAACCAAGGGATAAGTGTTTAAACAAAGGAGGAGGTATTTCGAGGGGAATTCATGGCAATTTGTTTTTTATTATAATTTTTAAAATTTAGATATACACCAAAGATTTTTAATTATACTTCGTATAAGGTATATCTGCATGCCAGACACCAAACCAAGAGCCTTAAGGATGTGACTTTATTTTGGTATTTTAACTCTTCCATATGGGTGGTGTAGCCTCCATTTCCGAGGAGATGTAGCAGAGGAGTGGTCCAGGTATGTTTGACAAGCTTGGAGCCCGGTCAGTTCATACTAGTAAGTGGCAGAGATGGAGCCCAAATCCAGACCTTCCTGTCTCACCTATCCTTGCCCTTCACCGCTGTTCTCTTTCGCTGTTTCTCATGTGATTACTGGCTCTCCCACCGTTCCTACATGTGTATGAGTAACTGGAGCGTTGTCATCACCTGCTGATGAATGCCTTTTGATTCTGTGTGTTGGAAAGACACATTTACACACAGGTGTCTGTGAGAGCCATGCTTCAACAGACTAATGTGCACATGGTTTGCCTAAGATCCTGATAAAATATGGTGTTGCACTGAGTGGGGCCTGAGATTCTGCACTGCTGAGACGCCTTCAAGTGAAGCCAATACCTGGTTGGTCTGTGGATTATACTTTGAGTAGCAAGGCCTGGAAAAGCATGATGGTCCATACCTGCTGCATGGCCTGGACCAGGTGAAATTAAAATAATAATAATAATCATAATCATAATCATAAAACAGTCTCAGAAATGAGCTCAGACTTTATTTCTGTGATACTTGATGTTCATGTTAAGCTCTCAAGGATTAGATTCTTATTGATTCTATTAGCTTGTTGGTTAATTACATTTCTCGTAGCTCTTTTTAATTGGAGCCACGTAGTTCCTGAACTGTCAAGTTACATCCCATCCCCACAGTTCAAGAAAAATCTTTCCCATCTCTTGAATGCATAGGCAAATCCACCTGCCCATTATTGCTGGGCTTTGAATGAAGATCCGGGATTACATAACCATTCTTCATTGCAGATAGCAAATTATGAGTTACATGCAAAGGTCTGGGTCACTGCTGATTGTTTTGGAGGGAATAAAAACATGACACCCTTCATTTCCTTGAGTAGTATTTGTTGTGATCCCTATTCCAGTTCTCCTTATACCTCAAGCTGAGCATGCTTTCCATATCAGTTAGTGAGTAGGAATAAATTTTCTCCAGTTGATCCATCTCCCATTTCCTGCCTCCTGAGAGTCCAGCTAATACCCTACCAAATACTACTACTAATAATTTGCTTCTTGTTTCCTAAAGGTATTTTTTATTTCTATCTTTACCATGTATCATGCATAAAAATTATATGGGCACAAATGTAAAGCAGCCACCAAGCTATTGCCCGAATGCTTTTTTCCTGGGTTTCGATAGTTTGATTCTTTGCTCCTTGAAACCTCCCAGAACCAGGTGGAATCCAGATCTCCACAAATCTGGAGGCCACCCTCAGAACTGCTACAGTATCTTGCTGCTTTTGCACATAAATTGGCAAGGGGAAACTAATTATTATCCCACTTGGAGTAGGCTGACTCTTGCCAGTAAATTGCTCCAGATTGATAGGTATATTTTCTTTCTGATTTTTTTGTAATGAAAAAAAAAAGAGGGGAAAAGAGAGCTTTTAAATTATGGAACACGAAATTGCAGCTTATCATTCCCGTTGTATGTCATTAAAGTCGCGCTGCCTTTTTTCCCTCCTGTAAACCCTGACTCCTCACGTTAGTGAGCATTAACTTAGACACTCCTGTCAAGAGCTTAGTGAAGTATTTTAAGTATGTCTGGAAAGATCACAGTCGTCTGAGTCGTCTACTGTTGTGAGAAATGTGAATGTACATTGATTTGGCGTAGGAAGCCATTTTACCCTTGGGGTCAGACGTGACATTTTGGTCTTCATTGTGGGAGCAGCAGAGACCCCTACAGTTATTTTGCATAGTGACATTGTTGCTGCCCCAGATTATATACATGCTGTGATGTTCCTACCTGGAGTGGAATCACCTCATAATGCATTTCTCAGAATGTATCCTCTTCTCGAACATTGCATGACTGTATATATTTTAATTCCTTTCCATTCTTGTGGGTATAAGCATGCCAACGCAAAAATTTACAGTGCTGTTTCATTTTTTTTTCTATTCCTTGAGACTTAGTTTCAAAAAAAGATATTTAAAAGGGAGGATGGAGGGAGCGGGGGTATAAAAATGATTTGGATGTGATAAATGTATGTGGCAGTTCTCCATGATGAATGTGATTATTATGCAACAAACATGTACTACTAATAAAAAAAAATTTTTTTTAAGGTAGAAGGTGTTTAGTATCATTGAAAGTTTGAAAAAAAGAAACTAGTGTAAGGAACCATGGTGTTGGAGGCATTTCTGGAAAGTAGACTTTGGAAGCCTCTAGGAAAGTATCTAGCTGACCTTCTTCCAGTTGTCACTGCACCTCTGTCTTGTCCCCAGCCCCCCATGCTGGAGTGAGCCCCGCGGAGTACTATCACCAGATGGCCCTGCTGACTGGACAGCGCAGCCCCTATGCCGACATCCTTCCCTCTGCTGCCACTGGCGCGGGGGCCATCCACATGGAATACCTTCACGCTATGGACAGTAAGTTACAGCGGGGTTCTTGTGGCCCCAGGGGTGGCAGGTTCTCCTGGAGCGAAAGATACAAAGGTTAGGTGACATTCTAACTATTGGTGCAGAGAAGGCCTTAGTACTTAGTGCTCTTAATTTCCTAGGTGTCTGAGGACGTTTCTACAGATCAGGCCTGCTTGGGTGCTTGTTTGGCCCAAGGATGCTTGTGACCTGAAAGATGCAGGCAGTTGTAAATGAGTTAAGATACTATGCTGCCCTGATTCTTAGGATAGAAAAATAAGAGAAAGGATTGGACGCATTGTCTTCCTTCCTTTTCTTGTTACTGAGACAAAATTCTGCACAGCCAGATCAGCTGGCTACAAGGCCAGGGAGTCATTGCAGAAGAGAAACAGTTCATCATGGTAGACAGCAACAAAGCAACAAAGGGAGAAGACAAGCCTCTCTCTGTCTCTTGCATTGTATCCAAGTTACTGGGATTAGGGCGATGCTGAACCAATCAGTGCACGGATTTAGTGATCTTCCAAGTATCACACACACTAGATTCAGTCAACTCTGAAAAGCCCCACTTATCACCAAATCTGGACCCAAACCATAGCACATATAGATGACTTGGCTCTGTAGCTCTTTGGTTTCATAAGTTTTTGTTTTTGTTTTTTTTGTGTGTCTTAAAAAAGAAGTAAAATAAGAATGCCTGGTATGATAGTACACTCCTGTAATTCCAGCACTAGAGAGGAGCTGCACTGGGATGATCACAAGTTCAAGCCCAACTTGAGCATCTTACCAGCTTTAGTGAGACCCTGTCTCAAAATGAAAAATGCCAAAAAAGGGCTAGAGATATAGCTCAGCGCCTTGAGCTTGCTCCCTGGTATCACATGAAAAACAAAAGTCAAGAAACAAACAAAAAACCTGTTCTTGCTTTTAGATGTTTTACACTAAATTTATCTTATCCAGTAATCTTTATCTTGAAGATTATATTTCACAAGGCCTTTTGGAGCCTCTGAGTATTTGGGAGGCTCAGAGTAGCTTCATGAGGAAAATAAGAAATGTTTCCGATCAGAAGGCTCTACTTTAAATAGACAGTAGTGGAAGCAGATGGGTCATTGGATGTGTGTGTTACCTCTTTGGGGGTTCTTTAGGACATAGGGTGGGTAACTCCTTTGGAATCACAAATAAACCTGTGATTATTGCTGTTGAGAGCATGTCAGAGGTCTTTACTCTCCAGAAGTGACCTTCCCAGTACAAGTCCTTTGGCACAGTCCTAAGTAATGAACCCAAAGTACCATCTATGTCACCCATCTACAAAAGCCCCTTGCTTTGTATTTGATAGTGCAGTGATCAGATCATAGTTCATCTGCCTGGAGTTTGAATTCTCTTAGTTCCTGTGCTTATCTTACATGTTTGCATCCACCATCCATGGGAATTCTTCTGTAACAAAGGTCTGCATTTGTCAGTTGAGTAGTTCAGTTCTCTGGTGATGAAAGAGAGAAGGTGACTGGGCTACACAGGGATAAGTATCCACAGTTCTAGGCCCTTTTCTACCTAGCACAGCCTTGGTGTAGCTTTTGGGAACATGCACTTGCATTGGTTTCCATTGGGCAGGTAATTATCTCACACAAAGTAAATGAAATGTGTTGTGTCTTCTGCTGAGGTTGTGTTGTTTTGTAGTAAAAGAAAGGCATACATTTCAGATTCATCATAACCATGTTTCAATTAGTGATTGTCAAGGGGGGAAGAGTTCAGCGTTATTATGCAAATCAGTTATTTAAAATCTGCAAATAAAGAATTAAAATAAGAGCGACTCCTTGGAAGGTCAGCCCACGTTACTTTCCCTATTTGATGAGAATGTGTTTAGTCAGGCAGTGGTGGTTTTTATCTAAATAAAGGATGAAGCTAGCCTTTTACTTTGTAAAAACTAATTAAAGGAATTTTAATTTGCCTGAGTATATAGTAAATTGATTGTCATTAAGTAGGAATTTAGATGACCTATCATTCATCACATAAAAAAGAAACCTCCTTTTTCTTTGTCAGAATTTTTTATGAGACTAGAGAAACAAAACAATTAACAGAAAGCCAAACTGCAAGTCCCAGTGTTGGAACAATAAGAACTCTCAGGCTTTTATATCAGAAGGAAGTGACCTGATCAGTCTACTGCTTTTTTACCTTGAAAATATGCATCGTGTGTTTCCTTCATTGAAAATCCCAAATCAGTGTCTGTGAATATTTCACTGATGTTTGATCATGTGGAGCTGAGAAAGGTGGGGAGGTCCTTCAAGTTCTGCATTCCTTCCCTTTAAAATAATTGTAGTAGCACTTCTTTAGACCTGAAAACAGTAATGACAAATGTTCTAGGCTTTCAGTGATACAAACACCTGAACCAGAAGTTAACCACCAAAATAATGAGGACCTACCAATTTAAGTCAGATCCAATAGAGAATGGAAATCTTTGGTTGTAAGCCCCTACAATGGCACCTATGGTAGCAGATGGAAATTAGGATCCCGCTGGTCATTCAAATCCCTTGTCACAGGTCCCTGGGTCTCTTTCATTGGTTAACACATGAGCACCTGACTTACAGATCAGCCAGCCTTGGTCACATTGAGGTTTCAGTGAGACAGAAGCAGACTATTTTCATGTAGTGAGTTAGAATAAATAAGTCTGTCTCTATGGTTCCAATTATATCTGTTGGGGTTAGAGTGACTTCAAAGGACACGTGAAGTGACCTTCACATGAGTATGTCATCTCTGTAAGGAACATCTTAAAGGTAAGAGTGCCTGAAGTGCACATTACTTATATTAGCAAAAATTGATTTCAGTGAGAGCCAGTCTCAGAGGGAAAACTGTGAGCAGATGTTCCAGCCAAGTGGTACATGACTAAGGATTCTGCAGCAAGATGGAAAGTGTCTTTCTTGGGCCCCTGGAGATGAAGGCCTCTGGTATTTCATTGTATCAAATCACTTCCTTTCTCCTATATTCTTAATTGCATTTAGGAAGGAGCTCTGTCTGGCGTGTCTTGCTGCTTCCAATTCCAAACCCTATTGCTATGTCTGTTGTCACATATTATATGAAATTTGACAATAAATCTACTTCATCTTTGGAGCTGTTTGCAAGTAGCATGTGTTTCTCCATTAAAACTTAAGATGTAATTAGCATTTCATAGTAAGTAAATGGAAAATACTAGTGCTTAAGGTAGATGCCATAATATAGGCAGGTGGGTGACTTCACCATTAACTGATGTGAATATAGTTGGGATTATTGTTTTGTATGAACGTGTTCCACATCAAGCTGATAATGAAATATTCTAAATGAAGGAGCTCAGTTTAAATGTATCTGAACCCAGTACTCTGTGAGACTGTTGTAGAAGGATAGCAAGTTTAAACCCAGCTTGGGCAACTTAATGACCTATCAAAATCCTGTCTCAAAATAAAAGAGGACTAGGGATATAGCTTTAGTACAAAGGCCTGGTCCAGTTTCCAACACTGCCCCCAAAAATGCCTGAAAGAAAAATTTGAGTACCACATTTGCCATTCAAATCGGTTTTCTAGTTTCATACATGGATATAAGTTTCAATCTGTGGTTGCCGTATTAACTATAAAGGTTTTCATATTCATCTATCTTGTTTCATTAAATTATCGTGAAATATGTTGGTAATCTTACATCAAGATCCATCTTTGTTGAAGGAAATATTCCATGCCTGGACTTTATTCTATAAAGAAAGTTTAAATCCACTTCTATTTTCTGGGTATCATGGAAGTTGCTGGTTCCTGTAAGAAGATGGAGCCATACTGTGAAACAGGAAGCCCTTAAGGAAGTGCTTTCTTTGTGCTTACAGCTGTTCCTGTTTGCTTTTGCCACTTTCCTGGTGGATTACTTTTCTTATACTTACATTGAACTTTGGTTTGATGACTTTTTAATGTAAATGTAGTCTTCAGAAAGACAGGCAAGACCCTGTGGGTTACATTCATCCCTAGGCACTGAAATTCTGATTTTAATTCCTACCAAATTTGAATGCAAATGGACACTTAATTTTTAACTCCACCGGCAAAAACCATTGTACTAAGTTGGAGTATGTCTAAGTTGAGTTACCTACCTCCAACTTGGGGTTCCATTGGTGGAATCTTCTTGAAGGCTGAAAATCTCAGTGATTGTACTATCTTCTTATCCTCTGTTAGTTCTGACTGGGGAAGCGGGATCTAGGGAGCAGTCGGTGCTTCATGAGGACATGGAATCTCTTTATTGTACTTGTAGGCCACATCTTGCAAAAAAATCTATAAACAAACAACGCCCAAGTTTTGGAAGTGTTTGTTGGAATTTATGATCTTAGATCTTGGGGAATTTTGGGCTGTGACGCAGGCCTGCCACTCTCGAGCCAGATGATCTTTATGGTGGGGGCTGCCCTGTGCCCCGCAGTGTGTTTAGCAGAACCCCTGGTCCTCACCCAGTAGATGCCAAGAGCACTAAGTGCTGACAAACCAAATGTCTCCAGATGTTGCCAGATATTCCCAGTCACCCCCAGTTGAGAACCACTGACTTAGGGTAATGTATTTATAAGTTGTTTGAGGGATGCTTTAAGCATGCCAGGGTGCAGCTAACTGCAGATACCATAGGGGAAGGACGGCATTGCTAAGCTGGGTCTTTTATTAGAACACTTTAATTTACTCTGTCCCTTGGCTCATTGCCTTATAATGGTGTACGTGGAGTGGGGAGGGTTTTGGGTGGGCTACCACTGTGGGAGCCACTGTCTTTGTTGCTTGTGGTGAATTAATGATGGGAATATCTAAGCAGCCGTCAGATTCATAAATCACTAGAAATGAGAGGGATAACACATAAAAGTCTCTCCCTTTTGTTTAGCAATTTATCATTTTGCCTGCACATTAATAAACACAGCTTCCCTGAGGTAAGCCCCTAGAAGATAAATATTTCTCTCTAATTTCCTCAATTGTAGCCCACAGATCCCTGGGGAAGGAGAGGTGCTTGTCACCGCACATTGCTAACTTCTCGTCCCATGCTTTTTTTGCAGGGGCCAGTGGCAGTTAAATAACAAGTATTGAGGTTCTGTTTTGTCTCTGTGAACAGGCACCAGATTCCCCAGCCCCAGGCTGTCAGCCAGGCCGAGCCGGAAACGCACACTGTCCATATCACCGCTGTCCGATCATAGCTTTGACCTTCAGACCATGATAAGAACGTCTCCCAACTCCTTGGTCACAATTCTTAACAATTCCCGTAGCAGCTCTTCAGCAAGTGGCTCCTATGGTCACTTATCTGCCAGTGCAATCAGGTATGTATTTCCTGAATCCAGGACATGTTTTATTTTTCTGATATAAGCAAGTGGGGACATCGGGGATGATGCGTTCACTGGGAGTACGACTTCCTATAGAAGGATAAGATAAGTGCCATTGCACCTAGGCCAGGAGGTGAGTCACAGAGCAGTGCAATCAGGTATGTATTTCCTGAATCCAGGACATGTTTTATTTTTCTGATATAAGCAAGTGGGGACATCGGGGATGATGCGTTCACTGGGAGTACGACTTCCTATAGAAGGATAAGATAAGTGCCATTGCACCTAGGCCAGGAGGTGAGTCACAGAGCAGGACACTGAATTGCAGAGACACTTAACTGGGCTCAAAATATATTTCGCATATATGTCATTAACCTGTGTATAGAAATACAGTTACTCAGCTGTGATGAAATGCACTTTCCCCCCTTGGCCACTGGGACTCGAACCCAGGGCCTTTGTACCTAGATAGATCATTTTTATTTTTAATTTTGAGACAAAGTCTCACTAAACTGGTTAAATTGCCCAGCTTAGTATGGGCTCAAGGGTTGGATTTTTTCTTTTTTTTTTTGAGACAGGGTCTCACTTTGTAGTTCAGGCTAGCCTTGAGCTCAGCCTCAAACTCACATCACAGCAATCCTCCTGCCTCTGCCTCCCCAGTGCTGGGATTACAGGCGTGAGCTACCACACCCAGCACTGTGGTATGTGGTACTGGTTGCTGCTGGGTGTGAGTCTCCACACCCAGTATTGTTATGTGGTTACCGGGGATAGAACCCAGGTCCTTGTGCTTGCAAGACAGGGGCCGGAACTACTGAGCTAAATCCCCAGCTCTGGGCTCAAGGTTTTGATCCTCCTGTCTCCACTTCTCAGAGTGCTAAAATGACAGGTGTGGGCCACCTTCCAGCCGAAATCCACTTCCCGGAGACAAAGGAGTGTGACAGATCTTTATATGAGGCCTGTCACTCATAGTAGCTCTGTAGAGCAAAAGGACTTCACATCTGGTTGTGTGACATGTTTATAGAACAGGACAATAATTAAAAGGCTGGTCATGGCCTCTTCTACAGATGATCAGGGGAATAGTCAGCTGGGAGGGAGGAAGAAAGCACTGGAGTTTGAGTATAGTGGAAAATAATTGGGGTGGTCCCTGATCTGGCAGCACGGTTACATATTTTTAGTTAGTTTGAATGATCTCAACTTTGTACTGTTACTAGACAGTTATTGCATTTTGATCCTTCCTTATATAAAGTGATGAATGGAAACAGTTATAACATAATTAATATAAAATATTTACTGTGGTTAATAATCAAACTCGGACAATAACAGTAAGTACAGTATGAAGGTAGGCCTAATTCAGAATCTTAGGTGTTAATTTACATTGCTTTTGTGAGCTCATCATTTCTTGTTTGAGCTGAGCTCCATCACACATAGGAGAGAGAGAATTAAAATACTATTCTGATTAGCAAGTTAAGCATCTCTGGTTATAAACTTCAACTTTCATTTTTCTGAAAACTTTCACCAGAGCTTTATCAATATTTTTATATTATTATTTTGTGAGCTACAGATTATTCCTTGCATTAAAAGCACAGAGAACTGAGTGTGGTGGTGCATGCTAGTAGTTGAAGCTACTCATGAGGCTGAGGCAGGAGGATTGCAAGTTCAAACCCAGCCTACAATACTCAGTGAGCCTCTGTCTCAAAAAAAAAATTTTACAAATAAGAAGTGTAGATTAAAGGCTTTTCTCATCTGTCTTCCTTTTAATAAGTAAAGACAATAAATTTTTGTGTTTATTTCTATGAGTGTGTTTATTTGTGAATTGGTAGATCTTCCATGATTGGAATACCACAGCATTAGAATAACTTAGAACAATCAAGAAAAACAGAGATTTTATCAGTAGTAACATAATCATATTTCATAGAAAGAATGAATTCTATTGTTCTCCCCTACTGTCCTGCATTGTAGCTTTTTTTTTTTTTTTTTTTTTTTTTTTTTTTTTTTTTTTGAGACAGGGTCTCGCTTTGTGGTTCAGGCTGGCCCTCAGCTCAGCCTCCAACTCACTTCACAGCGATCCTCCTGCCTGTGCCTCCCGAGTGCTGGGATTACAGGCGTGAGCCACCACGCCCGGCACTGTGGTATGTGGTACTGGTTGCTGCTGGGTGTGGGGTCTCCACGCCCAGTATTGTTATGTGGTTACTGGGGAATCGAACCCGGGTCCTAGCGCTTGCAAGACAGGCGCTGGAACCACTGAGCTAACTCTCCGGCCCTGCATTGTAGCTTTGATTCCTTTCTGGTTCAGTTATCAGCAATACTTCTTGGCAGGCAAGTTAATCTTAAATGCCATAAATTTCAATTTTCATATGAGGTCACATTCATCTGCTGTGCTTTGGTTGTTCCACATAGTCCAGAAGGTTTGTAAACATGGACTAAAGCAGGTAATTGTACTTACATGACAAATAGCAAAACAGAAAGAGGGTTCTGGAGTGTTTTCAATATCAGCCACATAGTCACAAGTAGAGATTTTGAAGTTGTACATGGATAAGGTCAGATTCCAGCTCTGCCTCCAGTCTGCTCTGTAAACTTCTCTCATACTCTGTCCTGAAGTTTAGGATTTTCTTTGAAAGCTGCAAGTAAGATACACAATGATCACCAAAGGGGTACATTTTATTAAATCTCTTGTGGACTTTCGGTGGCAAGTGTGATTCCTCCACACGGAGGAAGTCACTTGAGAGCTCATGTGGGTGGGTCTGTCTCAGCAAAGAGCTATGTGGGCCTGACTGGGCCGCTGCTCCTAAACTTCAGGAAAATATTCCCAGGTCCTGAGTCAGAGATGTCCGTGAGCTCTGTCTCACTTGGCTGAGATCGTGCAGTTATTGTGTGGTCTGCCAAGGCTGTACACGAGTGGATATGTGGCCCGTGGTGATGTTCATTTAGAATCATGTGGTGAACACTTGTCTGTCTGCCAGCTCATAAGTTTTCTTCTCTCTTGCTCTGTGCTGTTACCTTGCCTCTGTGTACATCTCGGGCTGTGTTGCTGTGTTGTAATGTGCACACAAGGTCCATGGTGCCATCTTTCTTTTCTCTTACTTCAGCGTCTTCATGATCTCTTCACCATTGCCCAGGTAAGGTACTGTCAGTGCCCGAGAGGCCATCAATATCCTGACTTGCAGTGCCCATTTTCCCTCCTAATCTCAAGGATAGACCTTTCTCGTTGGAAGTGGAAGAAGAGATTCTCTGTGGAGACCATCAACTCCCAGGAGATGAACAATAGTCAGGTGATCTAGCGTGGTCTTCTCTTCATTTTCTCTCTTACCTCTGAGCCTTTCTTTTGTATATTCTGTTTTGCAGTAAATGATCTCCCTCTTTAATAAACATCTACTGTGTATTAGGATAAGGTGTCCCTTCTAATAAATAGAAGGTAACCTAGACAACTCAAGATGTGATTAACTGACCATACAACATAACAATTGATACTAATTTTATTGCCAGTCAGGCCCCACTTGCCAGGCCTTCAGCTACAGAAATGTCAGTGCTTTGCTGTTCCCTATTTTAAGTTTCATTTTATAAGATATAAAAATTGCTATCAGCAAAAATTGGCAAATGGTAGGAACAGTGGGTAGCAGGGTAAGGAAAGATGCATAAAGACACCTGATGGGCAGCTGCCTTTCTCAGGAGGGAAAGGTGCAAGAAGAAATGTGGACAGCAAGTATGTTTGAACTATTATACCTTAAATCACACAAGGCACATTTCCCATTTCTGTCTCACAGCAAGTTTGGGAAGCAAGTATTATTATTCTTATTTAATGCACAAGCATTGTAGTTCTTTATGAGATGATGTGTGCCACTCCCTTACCTGTTTACCACAAATACCGAATGCTTGATTTGCACTGGGCATTGGCAATAAGTAGGAGAATGTTACCATTTAAGACTTTGAAAGATGTCATTAAATGTTTAAATATAGACATGCATAAAACATGCCAGAGCTGCTTGCTCCACACTGATGCATTGTTTAAATGTTATTGTCAAATGTCAGTTAGAGTATTTATGATCACTGGAATCTCTATATTGTTCTTTTTAGTAGTTCATTGTTTTCCTCCAGCAGGATACAGCTGTAGAAAGCTCCCATCCCACCTCTACAACACTCGTGTCCTCTCACATTGACACCATGTGACGGATAGTTCTCCAGTGAACAAATTAAAGAGCTCTTCTGAGTAACTAGAATGTCAATTACTACTTTTATTAAAGGACATTAATTGCTTTGTAGATGGGTAATTCTGGTGTTATGAAAGTTGCAGTCTATATGAATGTTAATTTTATATGCTCAAGTATTGATAGATATATAGAGAAAAAAGGATCAATACCAAAAAAAGTTAAAATCCAAATGTCCCATCTTGATATTATGCATGGTTTTCATACTTTTTAATATATTTACATAATATCTCAGACTGCTCTGAAACACCATATAAAAGTTTATTTATGAAGCCTACTATCATGCTAAAACGTATGAAGCCTGCTATCATGCTAAAACATTGTACTTAGTTTTCCAACACACTGTCCAGGTATATATCACAAGTCTTTTTTTATCTCGTAGCTCATATAACTCAATAAATAGCTCCATGCCCATGGGAAAATATATTGAGAATACTTAATAGCTTGAGAAGTTTTAAATTCTCCATGGCTCTAAAGATTCTTACCTCAGGCTATTTGATTCACATTATCAAATAATCTGTGGTTCTTGTTCCATATAGTTAAGGGTAATGTTCTCAATACAGTGTCAAGGTTCAGATTTATACTGTCTCCAAAATGTCCCACATGTTCAGAGGTAGGACTTTTGAAAAGTTGATTGGGTCATGGGTTGCTCTACTTGTCAGTAGATTCACTCGCTGATCAGATCATAGCTGATTTTACTGTAGAGGGTAGGACCTGGTTGGGTGGTCACTGGGGATGTGACCTGGAAGGTATATTCCTGTCTTTAATTCCTCCTTTCTGTCTTTCCACTTCCTGATTCCCATGGGGTAAGCAGTTTTCCTTTATCACATCCTCCCACCATGCTCTTTGTAACTTAAACTTAGGACCAGTCAACCATGGACTCAACTTTCTGAAATCCTGAGAGAAAGCCTACCTTTCCTCTATCTATTGAATCAATGTTGGAAGAGAAGGTGTTTCAAATGACTCTCATCTTTCTATAGTCTTTCAGCAAATGTACATGCAATGGAACCTTAAATAACCCAGACATTTCAAAGCCAGTGAGTATAGCTTTAACATTTTCTTTGTTTTTAAGGTTTTTTGAGACAGGGTCTTTGCTTTGTGGTTCAGGCTGGCCCCGAGCTCAGCCTCAAACTCATATCACAGTAATCCTCCTGCCTCTGCCTCTTGAGTGCTGGGATTGCAGGCGTGAGCCACCACGCCAGGCACTGTGGTATGTGGTACTGGTTGCTGCTGGGGTGAGTCTCCACACCCAGTATTGTTATGTGGTTACCAGGGATCGAACCCGGGCCCTTGCACTTGCAAGACAGGCCCCAGAACCACTGAGCTATATCCCCAGCCCAGCTTTAACATTTTCAATGTAATGGCTAAAATGAATAGAATTTCTTCTGCTTAGTAGTTTATGTCTGGCAGAGCCAGGAAAGATAACTTGATGAAATGACATTTCCTGTTCTGTGGCACCCTCTGAGTTGGCTGCCAAGACCTAAGACTTCACAAGTTCATGCAGATTTTGCTATTACCAGAGTTCAGCCTGGTGATCAGAGAACACTGTGCATCATCAGCCCTCTCTGAGAGCAGAGCCCTGGAGTCCAGATATGGTGGGAAGAGCTGTAGACGGTGCCTGAAGGGTGGGAGGAAGCCAGTGTCTCCTCCCCAATTTCTCGGCACGTTTTCTTCCATGTATTCATCTCTCAGATAGTTAGGTGGGTTGAACTATGAGCTATTCACTGGACTGAACGTGGTGTCCATAGGTGACAGGACCTTCACTTTCATGGCATTTTAGGAAAAGAAAAACTTTCAAGAAGATATGAAAGGATAAGAATATGAAGAAATCTGTGAGGTTCTGGTCAGTGCTATAGAGGAAATGACCCAGGGGCCCAGACAGAATAGCACAGAGAGTCTTCTTCAGGTGGACTAGAGGCAGGCTGAGACTGGGAGGCTGAACTGCCATGGAGCGGGGGGGAGCTTTTGACAGCTTTCTGAGAGAGCTGAGCAGGTGCAGATGCTGGGGTGAGAAGAGTAGGGTGTTCATGGCCTGACAGTCACCAGAGGACAGTAAGCAAGGGCTATTCAACCCCAAGAAGCAGTTGGTGACATGAGATAAAGCTACAGTGTCAAGTATCCAAGAGCAGTAGAAGCCCAAGAGCGTCCCCCGAGTCTGTTTTTTGTTTGGTTTTTGTACAGATGGGAAACTGATGCTCAGGGAATCGGGAAGTTGAATCAGATCCCAAGCTCAGCCTCCGACTTCCCCTTCTGTCCTCCAGGTTATACCTCCTTCTCTCTTAGGAGTCCTCATGTGAGAAGCACAGCTAAGATGTGAAAAATGCTTTTTACATGGAGAAATAACAATAATAGCTGTGTTTGGAAGACATTGATTGTGCTTATGCCGATATGATTTTTGTCATTCTGTCCATATGGCTGACCAGTTACGTGGTTTGAATGCTTTGAACCGAGCCTGTGAAGAAGGTGTCACTGTTACTCATGTTCACGGGGATGGCGGATCTTACTTATGTAGTTCTTGGATGGCATATAGCTTTGAGTCTTTTACAACACTTTGGTGACAGAACGCTGAAGTTATTTTCTCCTGAGCTTTTTGGTATGCATGAGCTGGAATGTAAGTGTTGAGAAGTTGGTCTTGGGAGTGAGCGTGTAGGTCTTCATATGGTAACTCTGCTTTTCAGGCTGGGCTAGCTTCATCTCGCAGCTCTCAAACAAAAACACTCATACTTACATGTATAGTGGTGGTCACTGTTTATACCTTCTCTCTACAAAATAGCAAGAATTGCACTTGGAATGGCAGCTGCTGAGCAGTAAATCTCATGGCTATAATCAGACAGAGGGCAGCTGGACTTGTGTCTGAGAAGTTTGTTCTTGATCAGAATGTGTCTCTACCTGTCCCCCATCCCCTCTCCCTTCATGAAGTCGACTTCTCAAGTGGAGCTTTCCTCGTGTCATCTCAGAGCTGCCTGACTTCACTTCCAAGAGCAAGAGACACCATTGGATTCTTTATCCTGTTGAAAACTTGACATATTGTAGCATACAATTCCTAATCTCATTTCCTTGGCTTGAAGTGGTGCATCCTAATATGATCATATTGGTTTCAACAATTCAAAGCCGAATGAAACTTAATAGCCATTTTACAGGAGGCAGGGGATTTTAGGGTGGGCAAGAGGATGGGAAAAAACAAGAAGTTGTGTCACGTAATGGTACAAATTCTCAATGTCAAGTGTGATCTTGATGTGTGTATAAAATGTACCAATAAAATCAATTTTTTAAAAAAGTGTTCATAGGTGGCTTGTAGATACCGTTAACCTCATACTTAAAACATTTCCTAAAGATCCACGGGGTCACTCATTCTTCTTCACTTTTTGCTCTTTGAGGCTGCTGGCCACACCAGGTGGTTTACTACATGGAGAGGTTCGAGAGAGGAATCTCAATGCCTATGAGCTTTTCTGCTGAAGCAGATGTGGATTAAAGGTACAAAGTACTTCCTGCTTCATTACCCACATCCCTCCAGCTTACTGTGTATTCTCACGTGTGTGTACAGGAACACGCATACACACACACTCACACCTTTTTCACCATGATTGTGCAAATGCATTTAGCACCATGATTATGCAAATGTGATCTGTACTCCACGGCAAACCCAAGGGAAACCAGTTACGTTGGGGAGAGTTCATTGGTCTGGGAGTTGAAATCTTGAGACTGCGAAATCATAGCTGTACATGTACGGTGGCTGGGTGATCATAGTCTTTTTATTTTGTTTCATCTCTTTTCATTTTTGTCAGCATAATCATTTGTATTCCCTCTTGTGCTACAAAGGACAAGTAAGCTAAGTTGGGCTGCACTGTACAGGGTTTGACTGTTCTGAAGATCTTTGTAGCCCCTCTTTTTCTCTGTCAGAGTAGGCATAGAATTCCCAAAGTGCTTTTAAAACAGATGATGGACTTTTCTTATGTATTACTTCAGTTGAATTTTATCCCTTGACTGGAATATTAATAACCTTGAAGTGCTTGTGTTTATGGTAGGAAGGAATAAATGTTTAATGAGTGTTTTTTTTCACAATATGAACTTCTACTATTCCTCCACTTATTCGTCCCACCAGGAATTTAATATGAATTTGTTTTACAGATTAATCCTAAGGGTTTCTTTACAAATGTTAACTCACATCACTACCTTGGGGTAAAAAAAAAGTTGTATGCAAGTAAAGATAAATGTGTGTTTTAATGTTTTATGTACTGGTTATAATTCATATATAACTTTCTGGTTACTCATTCTTTGGAAATTTGGAGTTGTGTTTTTTGGAAGTGTAATTGGAATATGCATAAATTAACTTGCTGAGTTAATGAGGGAAATGTATGTGGTGATTTAATGACATTTAATTTAGTAGCTTTATACCCTTCCTTCCTACTGATGCTTCTGGTTTTTCCCACTTGGCAGTTACTATTGAGATTTCCCACAAGACAGTTCCTTGTTAGGGAAAGTCTACTGTACTACTTCCTGTAATATTAACAAACAAGGCCCAATTTTCAAATTGGGGGAAGGAATGGAAATTGGTGCTAGGATTTGAACCCAGGGCCTTGCATGTGCTATGCACACAAGCTACACCCCAGTCCAAGTTTGCAAACTTTGATCAGATTTTATGACAAAGGCAGAGAAAGCCTTCCACCTCTGGTTGTCGAGACAAAATACAAATTAGAATTGTAATTAAAGGCTCACCTTTTGAGAATTGTATTTTTCAATATTTGGAAAACAGAAGAACTGCAGTATACGTGGATGGAAAGTTGTCAATCACTTTGAACTTGGCTCATAGCTGACGATGTGAGTGGAACAGACTATGAGCAATTGTCCTTGTGCCTGGATGTGTCCGGAATTGTGCATCAGTGTGGAAAGCTCCTTGAGTACATAATCCAGTAACCATAAATCATTTCTTCCTGTTCAGCAGTCTATGTCTACTTTTTGGTGAAATAAAGGAGAAATTAGTAAGTAAATCAACTCATTCTGGCTTGATAACTGGTGTTGTAAAAGAGAATGTCTCCAAGATGTCCTTAGGAACACCAGCGTTTAGAATTCTCCAGATCCTCTCTATTTTTTTTAGGTTTTTTTGAGACAGGGTCTCGCTTTGTGGTTCAGGCTGGCCCTCAGCTCAGCCTCAAACTCACATCACAATCCTCCTGCCTCTGCCTCCCGAGTGCTGGGATTACAGGCGTGAGCCACCACGCCCGGCACTGTGGTATGTGGTACTGGTTGCTGCTGGGTGTGGGTCTCCACACCCAGTATTATTATGTGGT
>PVIR01010352.1:31862-50377 GCA_004026965.1 Petromus typicus | reverse complement strand
TTTTGAGACAGGGTCTCGCTTTGTGGTTCAGGCTGGCCCTCAGCTCAGCCTCAAACTCACATCACAATCCTCCTGCCTCTGCCTCCCGAGTGCTGGGATTATAGGCGTGAGCCACCACGCCCGGCAGATTTTTTTTTTTTTTTAGGTTTTTGGAGACAGGGTCTCGCTTTGTGGTTCAGGCTGGCCCTGAGCTCGGCCTCCAACTCACATCACAGCAATCCTCCTGCCTCTGCCTCCCGAGTGCTGGGATGACAGGCGTGAGTCACCACGCCCGGCACTGTGGTATGTGGTACTGGTTGCCAGTATTGTTATGTGGTTACCGGGGAATCGAACCCGGGTCCTTGCGCTTGCAAGACAGGCGCCAGCACCACTGAGCTAACTCCCCGGCCCTTTTTTTTTTTTTTTTTTTTGAAGCAAAACACTACTAGTGCATTTTAGATGTCCATTCTGGGAACCCCCATCATCATAGGGAATTTATACCCATATGTGATATATCTTGCTGCTGCTTTCCCACCTATTTTCCTCCTCTGTGTTAAACTCCTACTCCCCTCTTCATTTACAAAAGTTTTGTTCCCATTTTCCCCCTCATTCTCTTCTTTTCTTGTCCCTTTCTTTCCTTTTCCCCTCCCCCTTCCTGGTTCCCCTCTCATTTGAACATTTTCTTCCCATTTCCCAATACCTACTATACACTTTGGTTCTTATTTACACTTTCTGTTTCTCAGACCAGGGAAACAATAAACTTATTTAAGATAGCATTTTGCTAAGTGGCTTCGTTGACCGCGCTTTGATCAAACTTTGGATCCTCCTGCTTCAGCCTCCTAGAGTGCTGAGATCACAGGTGAAGGTCATGATGCTGATTTAAGTGTTGGGTCTCACACCTGATTTCTTTCTTTTCTTTTCTTTTTCTTTTTTTTTTTTTTTTTTTTGAGGCAGGGTCTCTCTTTGTAGTTCAGGCTGGCCCTGAGCTCACTATGTAGCCCAGGTGAGCATGGAACTCACAGCAACCCTCCTGCCTCTGCCTCCTGAGTGCTGGGGATTACAGGTGTGAGTCACCATGCCTGGCAGTGGGGAATGTGGTTCTGATTGCTGCTGGGGTGAATCTCAACACCTGGCATTGTGGTATGTGGTTACCAGGGCTCGAACTAGGGACCTTGCACTTGTGAGACAGATGCCAGAACCACTGAGCTAAATCCCCAGCCCCATTCTTTTTTTTTTTAGACAGTCTTACTATGTAGTTCAGGTTGGACTTGAATTCACCGTGTATCCCAGACTGGTTTCAAACTCAAATTTGCGTCTATCTTCCTGCCTCAGCCTCCCCAGTGCAGATATGACAGGTGTGTGCTTGGCCAAGATTTCTCTGTCACTGTCCACCTCCAGTGCCAGGAGTTCTCTTAGGCAGAGGGGGTGAAAAAACAAACTTTCCCGAGCTCATTCATCCCCCTCCAGCCTGCAAACCGCAGTGGTGCGTTTAGGGAAGGGGTGGGGAGAAGAGAAGTCCCTCTGCGCCCCGCGGAGTGCAATTTCCTGCCCCTGAGGAAACTCTCAGTTCCAACGAGCTGCTTCTCTTTTCCCCTCTCCGGCCTCACAGGAGGAGCTGGCCGGAGCCCTGGACCCTTCTGGCCTGGCAGATCCCCGGGCGGAGTGCGCAGAGGAGAGATGCCCTGGGCCGTCCTGCTCCTCGCGGCCGGTGAGTGTGGCAAAGGCCCGCATCCCAGCCCCTGCCCACTGCCGCTGTGGGGACAGACACCCAACGTGGCGGCCCCCTCCCAGGGGATGGACGCTGCAGGCACAGATTGGCACGAGAGCCTCGGGAAGGCCCCGGCTCTTCCTCACCCCCAAGTCAGCACCTTCCGAGAACTGTGACTCCAGCGGGGCCTGCGCTGCCCTCACCCTGTCCTCAGCCCCAGGGCTCTGCCCGCTTCTCTGTCTGGGGACTTGGGGCACACAGGGAGCCGGGGTCCCCTTATCCCATTCACCCACTGTCATCAGGAGCCCACAGGCACAGGCTGGAGACGAGGGGTCCCTGTTCACTTTCTCCTCTGCCTCCTCCTCCTCCTCGCTCTTCTTCTTCTTTTTTTGGGTGGCACTACAGACCAACGCAGGGCGCCATGAGATGCATCCTCAACCTCAACTCTTCTATTGAGACAGGGTATGTCTAACTTACTAAGTTGCCTAGACTTGCCGGTACCTTTTGGTCCTCCTGTCTCGGGGTCCTAGAACTCTGGTGTAACGGCCGAGCACCTTCCCCACCTGGCTGGGATCCAGGTTTGATCTCCAGCACCTTCTCCTCCTAAAAATGCCTGGAGACGCTGCCCTTCTTGCCCACACAGCCCATTTGTGCAGTCAAACAGCTCCACCTTAACTACTGCTTTATTCTTTCTTTCTTTCTTCCTTTTATTTTCCCCCTAGCGTTGAGGACTGAACCCAGGGCCTTGCTCTGGCTACATCCCCAGCCATTTTTGACTTTGTTCTCACTAAGTTGCCCTGGCTGGCTGGAGCTTGCCATCCTCCTGCTTCAGCCTCCCAGGCTGCTGGAATTCCAGCCGTGTCCCCTGGTCCCCAGCTCAGCTCCCCTTGCTCTTCTCCACAGGCTCCTTGGCCATCCCAGCGCCATCCATCTCCCTGGTGCCCCCCTACCCAAGCAGCCAGGAGGACGCCATCCATATCTCCTGCATGGCCCCCCCAGCTTTCCTGGGGGCGAACTTCACGCTGTACCGAGGGGGGCACGTGGTGCAGCTCCTGCAGGCCCCCGCCGACCAGGCAGGGGTCACGTTCAATGTGAGTGGTGGCTGGGACGGCGAGGCTCCTGGCGGGCAGTTCTGCTGCCAGTACGGCGTGGTGGGCGAGCACAGTGAGCCGCAGCTGTCGGACCTCAGCCAGCCGGTGCAGGTCTCCTTCCCGGGTGAGTCCCAGGGGCCACCTCCCTGCGTGGGGACAGCTGTCCTGGAAACCAACTAGGTCCGCTCCCTCATTTTTCCTTGAGACCCTTGCAGCCGCCCCCGGGTGACGAGGGGACAGAAAGCCAAGTGTGTCGAGCAGGTTTGTAATCTCAGCACACCGAGAAGCTTGGGCCGGAGGATCGCAAGTTTCAGCCCAGCCCGGGCAACTTAGCAATTCTGTGAGACCCTGTCTCAAAATAAAAAATACAGAGGGGCTGAGGATGGAGCTCACTTGGTGCAAAGGGCTTAGGTTCAACATCCAGTCCTGAAGAAAGAAACAGAGAGAGAGAGAGAGACAGACAGACAGACAGACAGAGAGACCGACAGACACAAGAAAAAGAAGCTGAGGCACAGATCCCACAAAGGCTGTCCAGCTCCCCAGGGCTGGACAGCGCAGTCGTTGGGTTCAGAGTCCAACAGTCAAACCTTCTCACTAGACTGCACTGTCACCTGGCTGCACACAGTTCTGGTCACCTGTCAGATGCTGGGTGCTGTCCTGGCACTGTGGATTGAGGAGGGAAGGAGAGAAATAGTATCTCTGCCCACCTGCAGCTGAGTCCCAGGGGTAGGGACACTCAGTAAACAGGGCACCCAGTGAACTGCAGTCTTTCACGCAGGAGACCAAAGGACAAACCTCCGCACCGGGCAGTGGGTTATTTTAAGTAAAGAGTAAGATGGACAGGGAAGTCCTCTCACTGTCTTTCTCTTTTTAATACCATGGCTTGAACGGAGGGCGTTCACACTAAGCTGCGTCTCTATCCTTGTATTTTTATTTTGAGTCAGAATCTTGCTTAGTGGTCAGGCTGGGCTCAGACTTGCCATTCTCCTGCCTCAGCCTCCCAGGGTGCTGGGTTACATGGGTGTGCCACCACACCTGGATCAGGAGTTTTCTCTGAGGAGGAAATAGTGAAGCAGAACTCTGAATGAAGCACACTGGGGCACACCTGGTCCCAGCTTCTTGGGAGGCTGAGGCAGGAGAATCACTTGGGCAAACGAGTTCAGGAACATGACTCGAAAGTCAGCCTGGGCTACACAGCAAGACAGTATTTCCCCCCAAAAAGGAGGGCAAGGGACTTCTAGCTGCTTTCTTCAGCCAAGTGTACCTTGTGGCCGGCACAGCCCGCGGCGGCAGTGACACAGCTGCTGTCTGTCGTCCTGGCCTCCTGCTCCCGTCAAAGGCTCCCTTCTCCTAGCCTGCGATCCCCCTGCAGGGAGGTAACCGGCCCGGCCGCACCGTGAATGAATGCACAACGCCCGGCTTTGTCAGAGCACCAGGCCTCCCTTCTCTTTCTGGCTGAGTGGCCGCGCACTGACCTGGGTCAGGGGTCTCCTCCTCCGTCCCCCAAAAGAAGCCCTCTGTGTCCTCCACAGAGAATTATGCCCACCCTCAGCTCTGGGTACATTTCCTACTAGCACTATGAAACCACACAGGGGAATAAACCTCTTTTCCCATTGGCCCAGCCAAAGTTCCAGAGTCAGTTTCCATTGGCTCTACTTGGGTTACAGGTCTGAGCCAATCATATTGGCTGGGGGGCGGGAATATGCTAATTGACTAGTTGTGGGCTTGCCGGGTGCCTATGCAGAGCCCAGGACTGGGGATCTGTGGAGAGCACTGGCTTCTCCCAGGTGACATTTGCTTTCCGGCTTTCCTAGTGCCCACGTGGATCCTGGCGCTGTCCCTCAGCCTGGCCGGAGTCTTCCTCCTCCTCACTGTGCTGGTGGTCCTTGTTGTGGTGGCTCGGAAAGGTACTACCTCCCAGGAAAGCCACAGAGTTTTTTTTACAGTCCCTAGGTACACAGAGGTTTCAATCGGGGAGTTTTTAGTTTAGACACTTAAGAACAAAACTGGCTCAGAATGAGTGGCAGTTCTGAGGACACTTAACTATCTTTTCGCCGTTTAGTATTTACAGGTGTTGGTTCCAGGATACCTTGCAGATACTCAAGTTCTTGGCCCGGTATGGGGGCACATGGCTGTTATTTTAGCACTTGCGAAGCTGAGACAGGGGGATTTCTTGTTTTTAAGGCTACCCTAGACAATGTAGGGAGATTGTGCCTGGAAGGAATTTTTTGTGTCCATACTAGATATGTATAAAGGTTTTTTTCTCATTATTTCAGTGTAACACTTTTTTTTTTTTTTTTTGGTACTTCTGGGAATTGAAGCAGCCAGGATCTTTGAACTGATCTATATCCCCAGCCATTATCTATTCTCTAGGGCTATTTCTTTCTTTTTCTTTTTTTTTTTTTTAGGTTTTTGGAGACAGGCTCTCGCTTTGTGGTTCAGGCTGGCCCTGAGCTCAGCCTCAAACTCACATCACAGCAATCCTCCTGCCTCTGCCTCCCGAGTGCTGGGATGACAGGCGTGAGCCACCACGCCCGGCACTGTGGTGTGGGGTACTGATGCTGCTGGGCGTGAGTCTCCACACCCAGTATGGTATGTGGTTGCTGGGGATTGAACCCGGGTCCTTGCACTTGCAAGACAGGCGCTGGAACCACTGAGCTAAATCCCTGGTCTGTTTTCTATTTCTTATTATGAGAAATAGAATGAGAGGACTTCCCTAGTCCATCGAAATCTTCACTTGAATTTCCCAGGCTGGGGTTAAACTGTGACCCTCCTGCCTCCGTGTTTTTTAAGTAAAAGATCCGAGCATGCCTGGATTTCAGTCTCCAAGAGGACCCTTCAGCGAATCCCTCAAAGATACTGAGGGCAGCTGAATCCATTTGTAACTGTGGTAAAACAGAGTCAGCACACATTCGGTGGTGTAAAGTACATTCACGTTCTTATGAAACCATCAAACCATCCACCTAAAATATTTTCATCGTTCTTTATTCAAACTTGGTCCACATTAAGCAATAGCTCCTCATTTCCTCCACCCCAGTGAAATGCATTTTTTAAAAAAGAAAAACAGTTTTCCATGCTTAGAGTTTGATTCAAGTTCTTATCAACGTAAATGGAAATAAAATGAGGCCAGGTGTGGTGGCTCACGTCTGCAACTTAGGTATGAGTTCAGGGCCAGCCTGGACTGCATGGTCTCAATCAATCAACCAAACAAGTAAGTGAAAAAAATCAGGGCCAGGAGCACTAATGCATGTCTGTATTCCCAGCTACTCAGGAAGCTGAGGCAGGAGCATTTTGAGGGCAGCCGGGTGAGATTAGTGTAAGGAGACAGAGACAGGGAGAGGGGGGAACTAAAAGTTAGTTGTTTACAATAGCTGTCATGCGGAGGGGCAGATATATAAAGAGGGCTTTTACTTCCTTGGATGCAGGAGCATGTTAGGTGCCGGCAGAACCAAAAACTAACAGATGTCTCTTTGTTCCGTTGCCAGTTAAAGTAAAAAATTTACAAAAGAAAAGGTAAGCCTCTCCCTGAGACCGGGCGAGGGTGGTTTAGGGCCAGGAGGCATTTCCAGGCGGGAGGGCGCCCTCTGGTGAACGGCTGGCGAACAGCAGCAAGGGCCATTTATTGAGCGCCCATTGGGCGCTGGGCACAGAGTAGGGAAAGTGGCGGAGTCTCATCTTCCCAGCTCCCCTTGCGCGGGGAAGGAAATTGCAGTCCCTCGGATGGGGGTGTCCGGGTAGACTTATGTGGGTTTTAGCGGTGGCCCTGGTTCCTGACATAGTGTAACTGCTCTGTAAGCCAGGCACCTTGTGGGGAGGATTTGGGGTGGCGCAGCGTTTGGGGCTGACTTGGGGTCCAGCACCCCAATCCTGTCTCACGGGCAACCTGTCTTCTGCCCTCTCTCTACAGAGATCGAGAATCCTGCTGGGCGCAAGTTAACTACGCCAATACAGGTCTGTGCCTCTTGCTGTCAGCCCCACCCAGGGAGTTTAGGGGTGATGGCGTACTTCTGTGATCTCAGCTCTCTGGGAGGAGGCTGAGGCGGGAGGATCCCCTGGGCAACTCAGAGACTTGGAAAGATCCTATCTGTAGCTTAGTGTCAAGGCCCTGGGTTCAATCCCAGTAGCAAAAAAAAAAAAAAAAAAAAGCAATCCCCCATTAAGGAGCTTTGAGCTTTTTGTTTTGTTTTGTTTTTGAGACAGGGTCTCGATCTGTAGTTCAGGATGGTCTCAAACTCTCAGCAACCCTCCTGCCTCTGCTTCCATGTGCTGGGATTACAGGCGTGAGCCCCCATGCCTGGCACATGGGACATGGTTACCAGGGCTCAAACTCAGAACCTTGCACTTGCAAGGCAGGCACCGGAAACACTGAGCTAAATCTCCAGCCCCGAGTTTGGCTTTATTATTCACCATTTGGACATTTCCTGGGGCAATTGTTATACAGAGGGTCAAGAAATACCTACTCCCAGCTAAGCATAGTGGTGCACACCTGTAATCCCAGCTTTTAGAGGCTGAGGCAGTAGGATTGCTGCAAGTTCAAGGCCAGCCTGACTACATAGCGAGACTCTGTCTCAAAACAAACCAACCAACCAGAGATTAAAAAACAACAACAGCAACAACAAAGAACCCGCCCCCTTCCTCATTTTCCATGCTCCAGGGTCTGGGTGTGTAGCCTGGGCTGGACTCCAAGTCCTGTGACCCTCCTGCCTCAGCCTCCCGAGTGCTGGGATGACAGGCATGCAGCACCACACTAGGGACCAATACATTTATTGAGCACCTCCTATGTCCTGAGATCTGTGGAGGTCCCGCAGTGACCAAGACAGCAGGTCTGTGCACAGCAGAGATGGGGGCAGCAGGTGGCAGGGCAGGCAGACCCCAGGGGGAGTAGTGGTAAAAAGGAAAATGCTTGGGAGAGGAGCTGAGCAGTGCTGGGTGTGGTGGTGCAACCTGTAATCCTAGCACTCAGGAGGCTGAGGCAGGGGGATCCACAGGAATTTGAGACATACTTCACATTTCGAGACTGTCTAGAAATAAAGAGGTGAGCATGGCTGGGTGAAGTGGGGGGTCCACGTGGGCTCCCTCAGGAGCTGACAGGCATGTGGGGAGAAGGCCCCGAGGAGGCGGGTCCTGAGCTCCACCTCACCCCAGGCCCACACAGGACAGGAGGGAGCAGAGAGGACAGGGGTGCCCTGCCCCCACCCTGTACCCCACGGGGAGAGGGGAAGCCACGCCCCGTCCTAACTCTCCTCTTTGTTTCAGACATGTCCTTTGACAACTCCTTGTTTGCCATCTCCCCGGTGAGCGGCTGTCCCTCTGTGTCATCACGGTGTCTTGCTGACGGTCGTAAGGAGGGCGGGGGTCACCGCAGGCTGGGTCCCCTTAGTGACCATAGCTCCAGGAAGAAGCCAAGGCCTCGGCCCGGCATGGGGTCGGCTCCGGAAACCCCAGGAGAATGGAGGGCGGGGGCCGCCTCTTGTGGAGCCGGTAGGAGCCACGTGAACTCGCCTGCTGACCCCTCTGGACGGTGGCCCGGTGGCCTCGCTGCTGCCCTTCATGGGACCCTTGTGGTACTCTGATATACCTTGGCCCTCCTAGGATAAGGAAGGCTTGTCTTGTGTTAGGTTTCAAGCACTTCAGTTTAATGTCCCACTTGAGGGAATGTCCACTCACTTAGGAATAGGGTGACAATCTTTTTCTCTGTGTTTTTTGGAGGGTTGTTTTTTTTTTTTTTGAGACAAAGTCTCATTATGTAGCCCAGACTGGCCTTGAGTTTGTGGGAGATTCTCCTGGCTCAGCCTCCTGAGCACTGGGATTTCTGGCATGCACCACTATGCCCAGCTCCAAAAGTCCCATCAGAGAGGTTCCCCCTTCCCAGGCTCAGGGTCAGTGTGGAGCAGAAGCTTGGGTCTATCAGGTGTATCTGCATAGATGTAGTGGGCAGCGGCCCTAGCACTTGGCCTTTACGTGTGTGTATGTGACAAAATTAGAGATATCTGACTCCTGAACTTCATGGATAAAGGAAATGGGGCTAGCCAGCTCCTAAAGGGGGGCTCCAGTTGCGAGGTGCAGGTGGCCAACCGCGGTGGCCTTAGCCAAGTGGGACAGGACTCCTGCTTGGTGTAGCGCTTGCACTGCACCCGAGGAAGCCGCAGGTGCTCGCGCGCGCCCTCTGGTGGCCTCGCGAGGACAGACAGGCTGTGGAGGGCGGCGTGTGTGCTCAGCTCCACGTGGGTCCGGGGGCCGCGCGGGCCGGGCCTGTCGGGGGGTGCTTTGGGGGCGCTGATGGGGAGAGGGTGGAAGCAGGTCGGGGCAGGATCCGGTAGACATGAAAACACAGGAATTCTCGGGTTCAGCTGAGCGCAGCGCCGCAGAGGGACAGAAGAGCCCTGGGGAGGCGCAGGCAGGGGCACAGGAGAGCCGGCCTGAAGTTTCAGACAGTGCGGGGGAGGGGCAGGACTGACACGGAGCCAGCCAGGCCTGGGAGGCTGAGGCAGGGGGGTTGCTAGCTTAGCTTGGAGTGTGTAACAAGACCTTGTCTCAAAAACAAAACAACACTAATGATTTTCTTTCTTCGGAAGGCCGCAGAATGTTCCATCATGGATGGACCACACGGTATTGCTCCATCCTCTACTGATGGACACGTGTGTGCCTTCCAGCTTCTAGCTTTTGTGACCTGTGGGCTCAGCTCAGAATGTGGGTGTGAAAATACCAGTTTCTGCTTTCAGTTTTAGTGTTGTAAGGTTTAAGGCGTTGTGTAATCGGCTGAAATCATTAAAAAGAAGCTGACAGATCTTTTACTGTTACATTGCCCAGAGCCCTGGGAGGCAGCTTTGTAACCCCATAAGAGGTGGGTTGGACAATTTTCCATTTCCTTTCTTTTTTTCCTTTTTTTAAAAAACTGATTTTATTGGTACATTTTATACACATGTTGTTATCACAGTTGACACAGAATTTGTACCAGTATATGACATGACTTCATTCTAATTTTTTCCGATTTCTCCTTTTTTTTGGGGGGGGGTGTTTTGTTTTTTGAGATAATGTCTCCAAATATAGTCCAGGCTGGCCTTGGACTTGTGGGCATCCTCCTGCCTCAGGCTCTTGAGTGATGGGATTACAGGTGTGTGCCACTACCACACCTCATTCTTTATTTTTTATTTTATTTTTATTTTTTTTAGGTTTTTTGAGACAGGGTCTCACTCTGTGTTACAGCCTGGCCCTGAGCTCAGCCTCAAACTCCCATCACAGCAATCCTCCTGCCTCTGCCTCCCCAGTACTGGGATGACAGGCGTGAGCCACCACGCCCGGCACTGTGGTATGTGGTACTGGTTGCTGCTGGGGGTGAGTCTCCACGCCCAGTATGGTATGTGGTTACCGGGGATCGAACCCAGGTCCTTGTGCAAGACAGGCGCCGGAACCACTGAGCTAACTCCCCGGCCCTTCTTTATTTTTTATTAATTAATTTTATTTTTTTGAGACAGGGTCTCACTTTGTAGTTGAGGCTGGCCCTGAGCTTACTGTGTATCCCAGGTGAGTTTGAACGCACAGCAATCCTCCTGCGTCAGCCTCCCAAGTGCTGGGACTACAGGTGAGAGCCACCATGCCTGGCACTGTGGTATATGGTTACCAGGGATGGAACCCAGGACCTTGTGCTTGCCAGGCAGGTGCCAGAACCACTGAGCCAAATCCTTGGCCCTGGTTCACTTTATTTTACTTCTTTAAGGGTCTCAGCAACCCTAGGAGGTAAGAACTAGCATCTCTGAATTTTCCATGGAAGAATCTGAGGCCCTGAGGAGTTAAGTAGCTCAACTGAGGTCACATAGCCAGGAAGTGATGGGACTGGGATTTGAATCCGGGTCCTCTGTGCTTTCCTCAGCAGAAAGGGAGGCAGGAGCAGGATGCGGAGCTCGTGAGGGCGGTAGGCGAGCCCAGGATGCGAGGAGACCCTGGGTCCTGACCTCTCGTTTCATCTAGTTCTTTTTCTCCCGTAGGCAAAGAGGGCGCCTTCCGAGGAAGACCCAGCGGCCACCGTGGACACCTGCCCCGGCAGCGCTGGGCCCCGGAAGAGGCCGACCTCCACCTCCTCCTCACCGGAGCCCCCCGACTTCAGCACTTTCCGGGCTTGCCAGTGAGCCTGAGGACTGGGGAGCCCTCCCTTCAAGTCACTGTCTCTCCAGCTGCAGGGAGACTTTTGGGGGTGGAGCCCTCCTGGTGCCTGCAGGGTGGGTTGCTCTTGTCGCAGCTTTCTCAGGGAATCGGACACAGGGGCTGAAGAAGACCAGGGGACCTTCTTCCCAGAACTGTGGGGCCAGGGATGAGCTGTAGGCCTGGATATTGAAAAGGAAATTACAAGCCCCTCTTTCGACCCTCAACTTCTCAAGACCACCAGAGGGCCAGGTATGGGGGTCCACACCTGCCATCCCAGCACTCGGGAGGCTGAGGCAGGGGGATCTCTGAGTTCAAGGCCAGCCCTACACAGAGAGACCCTGTTTCAAGAAGGAAGGAGAAAGCAAAGCAATCGCCAGAGAAGAACTTCTCCCATCTTGCCTCTAGCCTCACGCTGGGCATTACTGGCCTGTCCCCCCCATGCTTGTGCCAGATTGAGCACAAGGTTGGGGGTGCCGTGTCATCCACGCTGTGTACACCGCGCCTAAATTATTCTAACATGCGTTGTGATATCACAGTGGCCTGTGTGGTGTTGAACGTTCAAGCCTGAAACTTCAAGGTCCAGCTCCTGGGTGGGATGAAATCGCCACCTTGGAGGACCCTGAACCTCAGGAAGGTGGGGTGCGAGGGGGCAGTGCCACTGAAGTGTTTGCACTGTGGGGAGCTGTGTGGAGGGGGCGGTGCAGGGAAGGGGTTCTTGGGGGAAGAGGTGACGTCCAGAGAAAGGTAGAAGGGTAGTGGCCATTATGGTGAGTCCCCTAAAAGGGACAAGGACACGGTCAGTGTAGGACCCGGTGTGGTACCATTTTTGGGAGAAAGAGATGTGACAGGAAAAGGGGCAGTGAAGGGCTAGAGCGAAAGAAGGAGCAGTAGTAGTGGGTAGCGGGGTACCGCGGGTGGGGAACAGAGGAGTAGCTGGATGGTTGGATGACAGGTCGCGCGCTGAGCACAGAGGCCAGGCACAAGGCAAACTGCTTTCCTAAAGCATGGAGAGCAGTCACGACGGGGCGTGTACGTAGCTCTGGCCACGCCCACTCCCTGAGCCCGGCACCTGACAAAGTCCCAATGGAAAAGGAGCACAGCGGTTGGGGGCGGAGATTCGTCACAGCCTGGTTCCGCCTCTTCGAGGGTCCCTCACAAAGACAGGCGGGGCCAGGGTGTAGTCGCCGTGGAGGCGTGTGTGAACTGTCCGGGTGTCAAACCCTTCAGCACGCGGGAAACCTTCGGGCAGAACAAGGTTCGGGAATGTCCGCGTAGCCGAGCAGCCACTCTGCCTGCAGCACGCTCTGCTCTCACCCTTGTAGACCTACGAAACCACTTTACAAAGGGAGGCCTGGGGGCGGGTCTTGTGCCCGTCGGGGGCGTGTCCACGAATCAGAGCACCGCCCCCTGGCGCACGCCCCGCCTATGCTCCCTAGAAGCTCCGCGCAGCTTTACGAAGCGCGGCCATTCGCGCGGCTCGGGTCTGGAGGTGGGGCCCGGGCCTGTTAGGGGCGTGTCCTCGCGGCCAAGCACCACCCCTTGACGCACGCTCCCGCCCGAGCCGTGCCGGCGCGGCCGAGCCACCTCACAAAGCGGCGACAGTTCGCGTGGGGCAGCTCGGGTCCGCCTCTCCTGCGTGCGCTCTCAGTCCCCACGCCGAAGGCGGCCAGCAGGGTGCGCTGCGCCACCGGGCCGGACCCCGGCGGCGGCGGCGGCGAAGCGGCGCGTGGCCGGCAGGCGGCGCTGCCCGTCTCGGCCTCGGCCTCGGCCTGCGCGGCGGCGGCGGCGGCAGCGGCGGCGGCGGCGGCGGCGGCCTGGGCCCGGGCGCGGTGGCTGCGGCGGCGGGTCCTGGAGCCGGATCTAAGATGGCAGCGGCGGCGGCGGCGGCGGTGGGGCCAGCCACAGGGAGCGCGGGCGCGGCGGGCCCGGGCGTCGCGGGGCCCTGCGCGGCAGTGTCCGTGTTCTCCGGCACCCGCCTCCTCACCATCGGCGACGCGAACGGCGAGATCCAGCGGCACGCGGAGCAGCAGGCGCTGCGCCTCGAGTTGCGCGCCGGACCGGACGCGGCGGGCATCGCCATGTACAGCCGTGAGTGCGGGGCCGGGCCGCGGGGCTGCACACGAGGCCGGCGGCGGGGGAGGGGCGGCCGCCGGGTGCGGGGTGCGGAGCGCCCGGTCCGGGGACGGGGAAGCGCGCCGCGCGGTGGGCGGAGGGGCGCGCGCCCCGGCGGCGAGGGGCTGGAGATGGGTAGGGGGTGGTGGACAGGAAGTGGCCGACCGAGCTGGGATGGGGGTGCGGAGGGAGCCGGGCGCGGGGACACCGGGAGCGGGTGTGGCCGCCCGGGCTGGGCGCCTTTGGCCATCTAGGACGCCCTCACCCTCAGATAGTTGGAAAGTGGCTTCCAGCCTGGGGGCCTCGGACCCCATCAGTGGGAAACTTGGATAGCTGGGCACAGGGTCCCCCGCGAGGCGCCCGGGGGGTCCCCGCTCCCTGATGGCTGGCGTGGAAGTCGGAGGTAGCAGCGCAGCCTCCTCCCGCGCCGCCACGCGACTGCCGTCTCCTTTTTGGGGATGTGAAAAGCTGGTTACGTTCTGAGAAGCTGCTTTCAAAGTGACATTTCGGTGGGGAGGGGAAAAAAATCTCAAATGTGTCTGCCAAGTTGTTCTTCCTCCCTCCCTCTCTGCCGGCCCAATGTTTGTAGCTCTTCCCTTTTCCTTCTCTTGTTACTTTTCGCTGGTCTCTCCTCTGATTCCTTGTTCACGTTTTGCTATTTTGTTTCATTCGGTTTGGTCTCCTGGGATTTCCTGTACTGACGCTCTGGGGCGCCACGACGGAGACCTTTACTAGTTTTGGCCTCGTGGGAATGTTTTGCCACTTTGGGTTCGGGGGCTTCCCCAGGGCTGTTGTAGCCAGTAGTCGGTTCACGCGGAGTTCCCTCCACGGCTTGACTTTGAAACACAGGCTAAAAGAATGTGTCTGTCATCCAGGTGTGACACCTTCTTGGGCTGGGGCAAAACTGGTCTTGAAGCAGATAAAGACGAGGGAGTAGAGCATCCCTTCCCTCAGAGAATCGCCTGGAGTTAGGGGTGCTCAGGACCCCGGATCATAGTAACGAAGCCCCTTCTTTTGGCTAACGTTAAGAGCATTTCCGGGGCTTTCCCCTCTGAAGAGTTCTGCAGAGTTGGTTTTCTTCTTAAAATAAACTGGCAGTGGAACTCAGGACCTTGAGTTCGGCAGACAGGTGGGATGCCACTGAGCTAAATCCCCGCCCCTCTTAAACTTCAAGAAAACATTTTAAGAGCATCTTTAAATTTATAGGGTTCTTTGAAACATTGTATAGTCTCCAATTCTTTCACTTCTTTCTCTGATTCTAAGTGGTTTGTGGCAGGACAGTTTTTACTTTTTTGTTTTATTCGCTTATTTATTCATTTATTTTGCGGTACCAGGGATCGAACTCAGGCCCTTGTGCTTCCGAGGTAGGTGCAGTACCACCTGAGCTAAATCCCTGGTCCCTTTTGTTTTATTTTTGAGACAGAATCTCATTATGTAGTTCAAGTTAGTCTTGAACTCACTACGTTGTCCAGGCTGGCCTGGAATTCATGGCAATTTTCCAGCCTTGGCCTCCAAGGTGCTGGGATTACAGGCGTGCACCACCATGCCTGGCCTGAACTTTTTTTTTTTTTTTTTTTTTTTTGCAATATGGGGACTCAAACCCAGGCCGTGTTATGGTACCACGTGAGCTAAATCTCAGGCTACATTTTATGGTTTGTGTTTGTTGGTAATCATGAAAGTGGATGGGGTTTAGCATGGGTGAGCACCACTGTGAGTCCCCAGTACCTCAAAAGAAAAAGAAAAAACAAGAAAATGGTAGTAATGAACCGGGTGTGGTGGCACACGCCTGTTATCCCAGCACTCTAAACTGAGGCGGGAGGATTTTGAATTTGAGGCCGGCCTGGGCTACTTAGTGAGTTCAAGGTCAGCCTGAGGTACATAAGAAGACCTGTCTCAAAAAAAAAAAATTAAAAAAAAAAGATAACCCTGAGAGTTACAGGTTGTACCCTGTGAGAAGTAGTTCATAAATGAAAGGATTATAAAGAGGAACAAGTCCGTGTTTCTCAAACAGAAATCCTCGGTCCTGGATAACATCCTCCTAGACATGAGAAGGATCTTCCTCTCTCTCCTTGACTAGCATCGGCCGGCGTGGGGCTCAGACCTGGGCTCTGGAGGCAGCCAGTGCTGGCTGTATTAATTGCCCACGACTGCTGAGCACTAGCACAGCCTTGATGGCCTACCAGAGCAGGCGTGTGCCCTCTCAGCACGATGTCCAAAGTCAGAAATCAAGGTGGCAGCAGGTCTGGCTCCCTCCAGAGGTCCTAGGGGGGGCTCCTCCTGCCCTCTTCCAGGACCTGGTGATTCCGGGGGTCTGGCTGTGGCAGTAACACTCCGGTCTTTGTCTTCATAACAGTTTCTCTGTGTTCTTGTCTCTCTTCTTTTAGTACTGTCCTGGGATTGAACCCAGAGCTTTCTCAATGAGGTATTTTACCAGTCCTTATCGTATTTTAAGACAGGATCTCACCAAGTCCCTATGTTGCTCAGGTTGGGTGCAAACTTTTAAACCTCCTGCCTCAGCCTCCCAGAGCGCTGGGATTATAGGCTTGTCCAACACTCCTGTCTTCGTTATTTTTCTTTTAATGACATCGGGCGTTAGCTTTAGGCCCTCCTTTTAAATGTAGGCTGTCATCTTCCCTTGGTCTGTAACTTAATTGTACTGCCAAAGACCATGTTTCCAAGTAAGGTCATCTCCAATTTCAGGGTTTGGGACTTCAGGGACATAATCATTCTTGGATCATGGTAGGAAGGCTAGTCTTGTGCCCTGCCACTTTCCTAGTTGTGGGAAATTGTGCCTCAGTTTCCTCATGGATAGAGTTGGGAAGATGTCATGCTGCCTTGGCCATTTGCTTGCTCAATGAACACCTTTGTCTGTCTGTCTGTCTGTCTTGTGGTGTTGGGGATTGGACTGGGAGCTTTTATACTGAGCTACATTCCTAGCCCTTTTAATTTTCTATTCTGAGGCACGGTTTTGCTGAGTTGCATCATCTGGCCTTGTATTTGTGCTCCTCCTGCTTCAGCCTCCTTGGCAGATGCACCTGCTCCCCTGATGGGCTGGGACGGCCTCAGAGTGGGCTGCGCTGCTGTGCTGCTCTGCCAGACACAGCTGGAGCAGGCTGAGAGGGGCAGCGAAGCCGCTCCCAGGTGTCCCGTTGGAGTGCATGGTCCAGGGCCCAGTGTGGGGCCGTGTGCAGCTGGTCTGAGAGCTGGGCTGGTCTGCCTTGGGCGAACTCACTTCCTCGGCTCAGCTTCGCCTACCTGGACCCTCTGGGCCTCGAGTGAAGGTGCATTAGCACCCGCCTGGCAGTCCAGAGACCGTGTGCTATGAGCCCGCTTATGTTTTCGGGCTGCCCAGTGGAGGACTAGCCAGGACATGGTCACAATGCTGAAGAGCCCGCAACACCAGCCGTGGCCCGGAGGCCTCTGAGTGTCCAGGAGGCCCCTGAGCATGGAATCTGACGAGCACTGCTCAGCTTGGAAGCCCTGAGCAGCCATCTTGTCTCCCCATTTCCTCACCTGTAGCCTCCTCACCTGTAGCAACTCCTCGCCTGCAGCCTGTTACCTATGCATCAGGAGTCCTGCCCCTCAGAGGCCGGAGAGTGGATGAAGGTGGTTAGCTGTATGGGGTGTCCCATGCGAAGCACACATTGGGTGGCCAGTCCCTTCGGTGTGGTAGTTCTGACAGTGATGTCCCTCAGGCCGCAGGAAGAGCCAGCTGTGCTGCAGTGTCCTTGTCCCCCCACAATGGCAGAGCGACTCCTGGACCTCATCCTTGACCCTGCTTCCTGCAGTGGGAGCCCTGGCCCGGTCCCTGTGCATGGAGCTGTTACTCTCTGCACCCCTCACAGCTACTGGAAGTCACCCTGGCCTTCGTCCACAAGCCTGGCCCCATGGCAGCACCAGGCCATTTCTCTGGGCAGAGGTGCAGGCCCTTTGGCATGGGCTTCCAGGCCTCGTGGAAGCTTTGGCACAGCCTTCTGTGTTCCTGGACACAGGTGCCCTCCCTGGAAAGGAGACGGCTCTCGGGGAAGCCTGGCGGTCCCTTGGCCCGGGGCATCCTTTCTGGAGATGACCGCATCACTTTTCCTTCTTGGTCAGCGTGAGTCAGTTTGACCTGGGCTCTGGACTCTCCCCGCCCGCTCTGGTAGGAAGAAGCACATCACACAGGTGTTCCTGCTGCCCGGGTGGATTTCAGTTTGTGGAGGGCACACCAGGCCTGGAAGGTGCACGAGAAACCCTTCGTCAGAGGGAGGGGAAGAGACGGCCAGGCGTGACGGCTGCTCCTTGTGATCTCTGGCCTGGGAGCTCAGGACTGTGGACACACCTCACGGCGTGTGGCTTGGCAAAGGGTGGTGATCAGGGTCCTGAGCATCTGAGTAACCGAGACCTAGACTGGTAGTGGTAAGCAAGCTGGCATTTTTATGCTCTGATGCTTAAGGAGGTTGGTAGTTGCCCAGGTCACTAGGAATCATGTCAAAGGTGTGGGGATTTTCAGACCAGCTCCCCAAACAACACTCCTAAAAGGAGGAGTCATCTTATGGTTCGTCATGATTGTTGGAGTCCAGCCATCACACCTTGAACTTCCCGACATCAGGATGAAGGAAAGATTGGAGGGCGAGGGTGTGAAGGGGTCAGCCTTCCATCCCGTTCCCAGGAATGTAATTCTGACACTGCTGCTGGCCTCAAAGGAGCCTGGGAAATGTGACCTTCAGCTGGGCAGCCATTTGCTCAGCGGAATTCAGGACTCCTTTTTCCGTGGAAAGGAGAACATATTGGCCGTAGTGTGTGAGATGTGGGCTTGGTCAGGACATTTGTGGGTTATGGAAGGGTGCTCAAGGTGGGGGGATATGCTTGGCTTGGAGCACAGGGTCCCCTGGGCAATGTAGAGGAGCTAAGGGGGAAGCAGGGCTGGAAGCCACCTTTCCTTATGTGGTTGGCACAAGCACTTCCATGTACAGTGGAAAGGAATTAAGAGTGGGCTTTTCTTTTCTTTTTTTTTGAGACAGGGTCTCGCCTTGTAGTTCAGGCTGGTCCTGAACTCTGCCTCAAGCTCAGCAGTCCTCCTGCCTCTGCCTCCCAAGTGCTGGGATTACAGGCGTGAGCCACCATGCCCCCCTCTGTGGTATGTGGTACTGATTGCTGCCGGGTGTGAGTCTCCACGCCCAGTATTATGTGTGGTTACTGGGGAATCGAACCTGGGTCCTTGCACTTGCAAGATAGGCGAGGGAACCACTGAGCGGAAATACCCGGCCCTTCTTTGTTTTTCTTTGTTTGTTTGTTTTTGTTCTTTTTTTTTTGAGACAGGGTCTCGCTTTGTGGTTCAGGCTGGCCCTGAGCTCAGCCTCAAACTCACATCACAGCAATCCTCCTGCCTCTGCCTCCCGAGTGCTGGGATTACAGGCGTGAGCCACCACGCCCGGCACTGTGGTATGTGGTACTGGTTGCTGCTGGGCGTGAGTCTCCACACCCAGTATGGTATGTGGTCA